>CALNHX010003997.1:0-136843 GCA_940337035.1 Agriotes lineatus | reverse complement strand
GAATTGGAACGGCAGGCGGACAGCGTGTGCAGCCCGAACGTTTAGTGCGATATCCTAAAGGAACGCGCAATTTCTACCTGAGCCACGGTAGAACGGCTTGTGTAATTTCTCCGTGGCAGCTATATTTAGTAACCGCTAATTTGTGCCTCGTTTTTGTTTTGTAAAAAAAATATTCTGTATCTATTCGCTCCCATTTTTGGTAAGAATAAAGCCTGCACTATGTACAAATTATTACTTGTATCTATTACTAAGTTGAATAAAAAATAAACACGCTGATGTTTGCGACGCTCGGTTGTATTTAAGTGAAGGGTATTATTGTGAACACTTTTTGAATTTTTTGCGACCTTATCTTTAATTTTTTGGGTTCTATTTTCCTCAAGTGTAAGGCCTGATCTATGTGCAAATTACTACTTTAATCTATTTTTTGCTTAACGCAAATATACATTTTTTAAAATTTTTTTTAAGGTGCTCACAATGTATATATTTGTATGAAATTGTACCGATTTCTTTCCAGTTATATATGTAATGTGTATGCAAAATATCGTCCTCCTCCTACAAATATTTTTTGAGTTATACCGCCAACAGGCAGACGAAATTGAGAAAACCTCTTTTTCGTCATCTAGGGATCCTGAATCGTGAAGATCTTGAGAAATTTCGGAAGGTGATATTTTCGCGATTACAATACTTTCTTCGTCTTTCAGACGAGGGAAGTAAAAAGAATATCAGAATTATTAATATGTGTATTTGATAAAATAATGAATTAGAATTTAAATTCAGACGAATAATGCAAAATAAGAACAGAAAGGGTCTAACATATGATGTAAATATTATCTGAATTAAAGTGGAGGGTTAGTATCAAATACTTATTTGAAAGAAGTCATTCAATATGTAGCGTGTTAAATAAGTGTAATAACATATTATATTATTGTTAATTAATTACATCATGTGAATTGGATAACTGGAAGTAGACCGCATCGAGTTTCTTAGCAGAGTGAACATCTTGTGAATTGGATCAAAGTTTTATCATTTAATAGTATTGTACTTCATCAAGCTTCTCATTGGAGTGACGTTTTGTGACTTGGACCTCATCGAGATTTGTGTTACTGGGTTGTCGACAGATTGTGGGATTTGGAAAGAAAACATTGCAGTTACAGCTGGTGAATCTTATTTTATTTTGCACTCAGCCAACAGCCGTTAGGTCAATTATAGGCGTCACTGTACATTTTATAGAGACTTTCACCCCACTAATGACTGTCATGACGTTATTATGACAACCGGGACCAACTATTTCCGTGACAGCCGTATAACGAAGCGCCGAGAGAAGCAGCCGTGAAACTCCCATTCAAGTTCTGGCCAGAGAGAGCGTTGCTTAACTCTGCTGATCGTACGTAGACGCTTGTTCAGGCTACACCACCGGGATCTGGAGTTTATTGATGAAACTGGCAAGTATTCGGTTATATTTGGCTAAAGGACGTTTGCAGTTGCTGGTAGTTGATTGTATTTATACTGGGATTTGTGTGCAGACTAGGAAACTTCTGTGAACAGACGGAATACACTTGGGTCAGTGAAGGGGCAAATCGAGTTCTGCGGACAGATGACAGCTGCAGGTATTTATTGAAAGAACTAAAAGTAAAGCATTTAAGGAGTGAAGTAAAGTGATTAAAACGGGACTACTTACCTTTTTCATGTTTATCGAACTACAGATTCTAACAAAATTGATGAATTTTTCACTTCCATAATTTTAAATGACATTGACAATTGAAGAAATTGTCATATGATTTTGAAGTAAGCTTTCTTTAAACAAAATCACTTTTCAGGAATAACAATGGGTGAACACGACCTGTTTTTAACAATAATTGTTTCTGCTGGAGCTAGAAAAATTTATTAGCACTAATAATTAATAATTTAGAAAAGGGCATATGAACTACACAAATTCGTCTTAAAAAAGAATTGATTAAAAACTAAATAGTATCAGAAAAGTTAAACGTAGCAGCTAAAGCATAATATATGTATATTGTCATAGTGTATAATCATTACATATATAAATGGTATTGCAATGTAATGAGCCAGTACATAATTGACGCTAATAACGTGGGGCGAATTATAATTGTGGGGCACAAGAGTAATAAAAGACCCAAAGTACATAAAACATAACTAAAGTCGATTCAAAGCGGGGCAAGTAAAACATCAAAAATAATAGGTCTTTATAAAGTGAATTGTAATTTAACATTGAATAAGTAAACCACGTTGTCAGCGCATGTTATTATAATACAGTATATTACTGAGAGCTGGCCATGAAGTCACAATAGATATAATAATAATAATAATAATAATAAACGTTTATTTATTCAATGTTTACACATTATATGTTACAATAAACCAAACAATAGATACCCAAATATTGACGGTAATATTAAATACATTAAATTCTAATGGTTTCAAAAAATATTAGAACATTATTAACATACAATTTTTATCTGAAAAAACACATATATTAGTAGCTGAATCGCAATCAAGTGAGGTTGTGGATAGCATTTGATGAATTCTAAGAGCCCCTTTTTTTAAAACACGGTTACATCGACATCATGACAATCAAAACGTTTATGTGTGTGTGTCTATTTCTTCCAGCCGCGCTTTCTCAGCCCCGTGAATTTAATTTTAAGGTAATCGTTTAATGCAGTAGTTGGCTTAAGGAAGTTCCAACTTTCTTCTTTTTCAGCAAAATGACTACCAAATTAAGTTTGAACGAATAGAGTTGCACCGGTACAACAAACAAGCTATAAACAAGATCACGATTGTGACGTACAAATATAACCGTACTTCTCCACTCGTTAACGCTACCTGGAATTACAAGATTGACGTTGGCAAAATTTACAGGTAAAGAAAAGTTGTTTTCATTATTTCCAAATTTTATTCGAATTTTGCTGTAAAATTTCAATCGACTGAGATTTCGATGTGTTTAATAACTCTTTTTAGCTAAAAAAAATTGGATTATAAATTTTTGTAAAAGGATTAAAAATTGTGCATGGTATTATTTTTGAATGTTTTAGAAAAATATCAGCTAGTTTCTCTTAAAATTGAGCTTCTAGGGCACCCTTCTTTAGTTTTTAATTTGTTGCGAGTTTCGTTCGTTTCGGTTGCTTCTAGAAATTTTAAAATGAGTATCTGGAATTCTAAAATATAGAAAGTTAGTGCCCATTTGCATAGATATGAAAAACAACTTACGTCATATGTAGTGCTGCAGATATGCTAGATACATTGTTAGTTAAATCCCCAACTCTACTATAATTTTTTAGCGATGTTACTCATAAAACTTGTCAGCTATAACTGTAGCGAAATTACAATTCTTTGGTTACTTGTTTTACAACAAATCTATTATCCAATCTCCGTTCAATTTTTTGATAATAGATTCGCTTCTCAATTGTTCTACTAGATGGTTGGGGTGTTCCGAACAAGTGTAATGGTATTTAGCATATCTCTGGATTTCTTTTTGAAGGTATGACATTCTGAGATGGTAAATAGTTAGGTTTCAGATGCTCGTTTTGCACAAAGTAGCTGATTCAAACCTCTATAATCTGTAAGACTATTAAACTGTTTAGCAGAAAACCACAACTTGATACGGGTTTATATGCATGACAAGATGTCAGTAGCAATTCTGGTGTTTGCCGTTTCGGGTGTATCAGCAGTACAGATGAAGTATAAGACATGTTCAAGGACACTATCCTGTGGAACACGGAATTATGTTGGATAGGGGTTGTGTTTTGCAGGATAAATCAGATAAATATACAGCTAGGAGAAGGTAACAGTTGGGTGGAAACAATTTTTGCAGTTAATAGAGTAGACTGATTTGCCGCATCTTGTCGCACGCCCGTGAAACGTTTAAAAATACTTTTGTGCGGTATTATTTATTCTTAAGGCTTCGTACAGTCAATCACTACTTCACAAGGTATGTGTTTTCTAAATGGTTGAGCGATTTTCTTGAAATCTAAACGAATGATTGAACAGCAAAGTTAGCAGTATATGTTCTAACGAAGAGTACGCAGTAAAAGATTTTCGAAGATTTCGCTTAGGTGTGAAGAATACTAATGGATGCCTACGATGATCTTTCTTTTGGTGATATACCCGGTTTCCCCATCATCAGAATTTGAGTTTGTTCTCAAACCGCTGAAAAGTAAAATAAGCTCGGAATGCGGTTGTATATTGTTGTCATTAGTATTTATCAATTATTACATCATGTCTTGAAGCTTCGTTCTGATCCCATTTATTTTATTTCGGATGTAAGTTCAGCAGGGGTAACTAATTTATAGGCAGGGACATTTGACATGGTGCAACTATATATTTTTTAAATTTTGACGTATTCTTGGAATGTGCATTTCAAAATACCCTCAAAGTTTTGTGAAGTCCGCTACTGAGAACAAAAAGGAGAATAATATAGAAAAAAAGATCTTGTAAGAATAGATGCATGGATAATTAGCAGTATAGAACGGAAAGAAGAAGAATTAATAGAGGAAATGGAAAAAGATCAAATGAATATACTATATGGGTATTACGGATACAAAAAATAAATGGAAAGGACTAGAAAGCTTTGCTGTGAATACTGATTTTACTGATCTGAAGTGGAAAACGATAAAAGGGCCAAAGCTGGAATAGGTTTACTAATGAAACCAGAAATACCAGAAAGCATAATAAGTGAAAGATATGTAAGCGAATAACTACTATGAGTAGATGTAAAATTCTATGAAAAAGATTATACATAGACGTTGCTGGTCGCATTTCAACCAAACAATGATGCAGAAAAAGAAAGCAAGGACAAATTCTTTCAAATCCCACAAAACGTACTAGACATAGAAGACAATAACGTTATAATAATAGAAGACCTATATGAAAATGTGGGCAACGAGAACATAAGGATAGAAAATTACCTAGGAACCCTAGATGAAGGAACACAAAATAATAATAGGGACAAGGTAGTGGACTCCGAAAATTGAAAATGGCCATTACTTGTTAAAGATGGACTTGACTGTAAAAAAAGAAAATATATATGAAAAAAAAATCAGAGGGTACAAACTGAAAAAAGTAGGCGTTAAAGAAAAATACCAAATCTGTCTAAAAGGCAAACTAAAAAGGGAAAGTGCAGTAGCGGGGGTAGAAGAGAGATGGCAACCCGGAAAAAAGTAATAGTAGAAGCAGCAAGGGAAAGCTGAGGAGTAGCAAACATCGGAAACTCGAGCGCAAAAAGAAAAGCCTGGTGTAAGTCCGAAATGAGAACTACCGTACAAAAGAAAAATACTACAAAGAAGCAAGAATAGAGGAAGCCAAACAGGAGGCACGGAATGAATTTGAAAAAGAATTGACAGAAACCATGAAACTATTCTACAGAACACTAAAACAATTAACAAAAGGGAAGAAACAACATTATCAAAAATAAGCACTGAATTTGTTACAAAAAGAAGAAGACATTTTCAAGAATTATTAGAGCAAGATAGCGAAATGGAACAAAAGATATTAGAAGAAAGTGATGAGCTACAAGAAGAACAAAACAGAGGAGATAAGTCAGAAAGCAGAGATATAGGAAGAAAAATTATAGAAAGCTATTGCTAAGCTTAAACACGGAAAAGCACCAGTAATAAACGAAATTAACACCTGAAATTGTAAAATTTATGGGAGAAACTGCCAAAAAAATTATTGAATTTAATGAATGAAAATAGGCGGCTAAACCGAAATAATGATACCGATATAATAAAGGGGACACAAAAGAATTTAAAACTAAAGGGGAATCGCGTTAGTAAGCAAAATCTATGCAAGGATGATAGAATCTAGATTAAGAAGCAAACTAGAGTACAGGACCTCACATTTTTAACAAGACAACTCAGCAAAAATATCATTAAGTTTTGTGGAACTCGAAAAAGCATTCGATAGAATCAAAGAAGACCCTAGAAAGAAGAGAAAAAATACCGAGACTATCATAGCCGTTAAAGCACTTTATAAGGATAACAATAACATTGTAAGGTCAAAAAATGAAGAATAAACAGAGTTCAGAACAAATGTAGGATTCAGACAGGGGTGTGCTAAACCCACTACTGATTACACTAGAGATAAGGAAGGATAAGGAAAAAACCAGGAAATGCAAAGTAGTACACTGAAGAATAGAAACAACTTTTCGACTACGACATGGTGATCTTGGGGCAAATAGAATATTTTTAACACGACTTAGAAGTATACGCAAAGATAACGAAATTGAATATGGAGAATAATATAAATAAATCAAAAACAACTATAGTAGCCGCTGAAGAGAAAACGAACAGCATTAAAGTAGAAGAAAGATATATAGAACTGGTAGGAAACTTTAAATGCCTATGAGTATGGTGAAGTAGTGATGTTAAACTCGATAATAATATCAAAGAAAGAGTGGGGACAACCGGGAAGTTGAGAACGCTATAAAGAAAAAGGGTTCCAGAGAAACAGAGGCAGAATTATTCACCAATACTCATATATGGAAACGACTCGTAAACAACAACAAAAAAAAACAAAAAAGCAAGATCCAAAGCATAGAGATGAAATTCCAACAAAAAATAAAAGATAAGGTCCGCAGAGACAAAATTCGAAACAAAGTATTTAGAGCAACTTTAAAAAGAAAACCATTTAGAACAATAGTACAATATAAGGAGGTAGGGTGGTTGGAGCATCTATATAGAACGAAGAGGGAAAGAACAACGAGAAAAATATGAGCAACAAGAGTGCCAGAGACAACAAAAAAATGGAGGTCAAGAAGGAACTGAGTGGAAGAACTGAGAGACGGTAGAACAAAAGAGGTGGAAAATGGACGAAAGTGGTAAGAAAAACGCAAAACAAGAAGACATGGAAAGCAATGTACTAGAAACCACCGAATAAATGAAACAACTCAACCAACCAAATTTTCATCGACAAAGTAGAAAGGCTGAGAATTAAGTCAGTAAGTAAGTAATTTTATTTGATCACTTCCATTTTGTTCTTCAACCAAATTCGTAGTGTATCTGTTTTGCACATCAATGTGTGCCCACTTCTTTACTTGTTCGCAAATATTTTTCGCTATGGCGTTTCTAAACCTCTACGTATAAATTGGGCGATAATTTTAAGTCTACTATAACGTACTACACTTTAAAATGTTATTTTTATAATTCCAGACTTTCCATTAGCACCACATTCTATAATTGCTATTACTATAACTCCATCAAATAAGTAACTATGGCACTACTATTGCAGGTTATCACTCAAGCTTATAAGTTCATGAGCAACGAGTTTCGGCTGTTTCCAATTAGACTTCAAGTGAGTCTCTGCTCAGCGTTTAAATCAAACCTGGTAGGGGTGGCGGCAGCTTGTAAGTGTGGAAACATGACTGGATGTACCATTACGAAGGTAACATAGTGTCCTGTGCTTATTTCCACTAATACCAATCGTTTCACCTAGGGAATAACGTATAATTTCTGCAACTGGGCTCCAGATGAATCGCAGTTTCCTCCTTACATACCCGACGGCAGGTACATGTTAGAACATCAAGGACTGTTTGCTTCTCAGGAGATGTTTGTCTGTAGATCCTATGGGACGGTGTCACGTGCCATAGTTATTAACTGATGATAAAAAAAGAAGAAATATGTTCCAATATTGCTTTGTTGGCTGTGGGGGGTATCTATAGTAGCATATTATATATAGTATTATTGTTGTTTTTGGGCATTGTTAATCATGTGGTGTAAAAGAAACATTAGCTATAGCCAGTGCGTTTCAATACAACACTGTAATTATTACTAAAAAAAGGTTAATCTGTTTTATTATAATATATTTAAGGCTACTTGGTAGCAAAAGTTTGTCACTTAGTTTTAGTGTGGTATAAATTGCTACATTTGTTGTCTAGAGTTCACATATGGTAGAAATGCTAATAAAATAAGTACAATAAGAAGTAATCAGGTTACCCTTTGGCGGTAAAAAAACAGTTTGGCAGGTAAGAAATAAAGTAGAAATTATAGAAACAAGATTGTTTCGATTAGCAGACCTTTTCATGTGCGGAGTATTCCGAAACTTCTATAGCTTATTTAATATTTTCTAACCCTGTTCTTCTTCTTACACTTCTTTCTTTCGTCTTTCGTCGACATTGTAGCCTCTTCTAAAGGTACCTCCAGTGAACTTAACGAGAAGTTGTAAAATTGACAATTTTATATCCGATTTAAATAGGTCTTAGCCGAGTAATGTCTATTTTCTTATATTTAATATGTTATTGGCAGGTGGACAAGGAATTAGTTTTTTACTGAAATACGACGCCATCATTTTTTTTTAAATATTAGAGCTTTTAATTTCTGAATTAAATGGTGTTTAAATTATAATGCGTATAGTAACGTAAACCTATTAGTTTGTATGGCAACGTTATCAGCTAATAATGTAGAACTTGAAAAACAGTTGGTTTATAGAAGCAGTTTTAGGTATTAAATGGCCTTAGTATGTGAATCCCACAAGAAATATAAACGAAATAAATACCTAAAACCTATAATTACAAAGAAAATTGTATAAAAATAATATATGGATACTTTTTATCGCAACTTGTTCGTTGAAAGTACTAAAGTTAACAGCACATATATTAGATATTGCTTGCGCACTTTTCCAGATCCTGCAATATTTCCAGCGTTTGTTAATTAAGTACAGTAGTCTTTGGCGTAGAAAAGGACTAGCATATTTAAGTAGTTCCATATTCAGGCCATCTGGACGCTTTTCTATAGTTTCTTCCTTCTAATGCACTGTGCAATTTTGCATTATGATCGGATCTACTTCCTGCTCTAAGCGTGTATTTTTGTCTGAGCCATTATCCTTGTTATCCTTTGCACCTCTTTTGTACTACAGTTCTTTATAGTATTTTATACACTGCTCTTCGCGGATGGCACTTATACGCGCCGTGTCTTTTTCAGTTCGATTTAAACGCAGGGCCGCATTAGTAATGAAGCAGAAGAAGCGATAGTTTCTAGCGCAAAATTAGTAGGGCGGGTAAAAAACAACAATTGTCATAGAAAAATTACGCTTATAGCTTATGGGTAGTTCGAAAATCCCAATGGACGGTGAAAGCGGATTACCGCCAATGCACATTACAAGTATTACCACCGACTTGCATTACCGCCGATGTGAACTACCACCGACTTGGTTTACTACCGATCTTAAAAGGTTTGTGACAACTACATAAAGTGTCACCGAACTATAATACCACAGATGTGGATTTACATCCACCTGGGACGACTGTCGACCTAAACTAGCAGGCGGTTTATTACCGCTTGGGAATGCCTTCGACTGCATCCGACAACAGTTGCTGCAACACATCTTACGTGAACGACAGCGAAATTGAATTTATTTTGATATTAATAATTTTGCTGCAACTGTACTGCAGTATCATTACAAATCACATTTTTATTTATATATTTATTACGAATTTCAAATGTGTTTCTAGTATTTTTTCGTTGTTTACGCTTCAGTTTGAAAATTACTACCCCAAGTTTGCTTTTCTATAATTATACCGATGGGGCCACAATTATATATAATAGCAATGAGATGACATGAACAAAAAAATAAACGTATTGCTTGAGTAAGAAAGAGATAAACATAGTAGTAAATATTCGAGTAGGCATGACGCTTATTTTAATTATAACATAAGTCAACTAAACATGCCTACTAAAATAATTTTATCGCATGGTCATCTCTGTCTTACTCAAGCATTCTATTTTGTTGTTCATGTTATCTTATTGCTGTTATAAATAACTGTGGCCCCATCGGTATATTTGGTCTGCTCCAATGTTTTTGTTTTTCAACAAAAAAGTCAATATTAGAAAATTTGCTTTATTTCATTCCCCAAGGGATACAAAATGTGTGTACTTGGGACGACAACAAATTGCTCTCCTTCTAGCTACAACCTCCTTTCATTACACGGTGTTTAAAAGTTTCATGTTTTTGTCCGAAAATGGTTGTCCGTGAATATCGTTTTTAATAGTACTTGTGTACATGTTCCATAATTGTTGGTAAGGTCTTATTGCATTATTGTTTGCTCCTGTGTAAGCTGTTTTCGACATTACACCGAAGATATTTCATATACATTTTTACAACCTTGATTACTCCTTGGTTCCCAATTCTAATTCTTATTCTATTTTCTATTTACTTTGTTATTTCTAGAGTAAAATTAGAATTGAAATTGTGTAAACCAAGATGGGTCAAAAATAAACCCAGAGCTAACCGAGAACCAAAAAACGAAATGGTAAAAAAAAATGTGGGTGGACAATATTAATCTTGTCAAAGATAAAGAACGTGAGTATGGTAACACTGTATAAGAAAGAAAAATTATGGAAAGACAATGCCTAACTAGGAGAAAACAGCATAAAGAGGATATTAGAACATGTAAATTGGATAAAGAAAAATCTCTTCACTTAGACAACAGTAAAAGAACATATTTACAGGTTTTTTGTAACAGTAATTCATTAACAGGGCTAGATTCGAGTTTCTAGAAACCATTTAAATAGATATTATTCAGAATTGAAAAATATTTCTCCTAAAAAGCACTTTGCATAGAAAACGTAAAAATTATGCAAACATACTACTTTTCGATAAATAATAAAAAATATAAATTTGTATTATTTTTTACAATCATAAATCTTTAGTCTTCACATAAAAAAATTTTAATTTTATTATTAAGTCACGGTATGTGAAATTTTGAAAAATATTTAAAAAATTGAAAATTAAGTTTTAGCAAAATTTAAAAAAAAGGTGTTTTCTGGCCTTGAGATTGTCCAGTTAGCTAAAGATAACATACTCTAAAATAAACATCATTGAAATCTTACTTAATTTCCGAAAAACAGCACTTTTTGGATTATGACAATTTCGAATAACTCAATTTTCTAAATAAGTAAAAATCACTCGGTATATGTAATAGGGACTAAATAGGTTTTTAGACAAGCACAAATTATTGACTTAAAAAGTTTTTTAATCAAAAATATTTTTTTCCATATTATGCCGACTTTTGGACACTGTATATATATATACTTTGTTATATATATATATATATATATATATATAACAAAGTCCTTTTCACAGCTCGGTGGTTACTACACAAGGCGAGGGAATTTTGACTGGGAAAGGGGTTTCGCCAACACCAATCTCAGTACTTGGGCAACGATTTCAAGAGCTATTAATGGTTTGTTGAAATAAAACCACTTGATGGTAAGATCGACAGTTTCGATCATTTATTTTTATCATTCTCGAGACCTAAAGAGAGGTTTGCAGATACAATTTTTATTGGTTTTAAGCCATAATGGCCGTCAAATTGATAAAATTGTTTAAACCCGACAAGGAATGTGAGAAAATTATGAACTTTGCAGATGTCAATTTGTTGGCCGCGCAAGCGGCGCATGCGCCTTACGATCGGCGTCAGTAACATACCAGGGACGTTCAAAATGGAAGGGCGCTGTTCGCTGGCACAAGTAAGGAGATTTATAAAAGTTAATTAAAGGGTAATTATTTGTTTAAGGGATTGAAAGATTTATTATAAGGAGATTGAAAGAGGGTAGGTTGAAAATTATTGACCCCCGATTCTACCCGGGTTGACAGAAATCTAGGAGGTGATATGAAACACTAAGGTTGTCAATGTCTGTTTTTTAATTGAGGGTGTTGTTGTTACTGCCAAAAATGTGGCAAATTTCAATAAATAAACGATGGTTACTATTAGATTCTGTTGCAATGATTTTGGTATTATCAAAATCCATCTCATGACCTGTATTGTTGGCATGACTAGCTAAAGCGCAAGCCTTAGGTTTTACACGGGAATCACTTTTGTGTTGGGTAATCCTAGCTTTGAACCTCTGTGAAGTTTGCGCAATATAGGTGCACTGGCAGTCATTACAATTTATCTGATAGATGACATTTGGGGTTAACATAATTGGAGTTTTATCTTTCAATTTGGAGAAACTATCTTTTATAATATGGTGTTGCTTATCTGCTATTATTATGTAATTGAATTTGTGGAAAACCCTTTTTATTATGTGGGATAACCCTTTAATGTAAATGAGACTTTTGTACATAGGGGGTTTGTCTTCCCCGTTTACAGACCTATTAAGAGGAGTGGCCATGTTAATCGTATTAGAGGATAAAATGGAATTTAATAATGAAATTGGATAATTATTTAATTTAAGAATGCTAATTAATTTATTGAGATTGGTCCTGTGGAAATCTGGGTGTGAGATCGTGAGGATTCTGTGTTTAAGACCTCTTACGACATTAAGTTTGTGTCGAATGTTATGTATAGAATGGAAATTCAAATACCGACCAGAACTGGTGGGTTTGAAGTACCAGTCAAGTTTGATCACGGTAGATGCAGTTCTGATGACCAAAGTATCCAAGAAGGGAACCGACCTATCCTTCTCTCGCTCCACTGTGAATTGAATATGTTTATTGAAGCTATCCTTTAGATGCCGTTAAAATATTGAAATGCACATCATAATGTCATAATTCTGATACATTAATTTAATAACCAACTAATAACTATTAACAATAAACAACAAATAAATAAACAAAAGACAGACAGAAAGAATACAGTTAAAAGATGTTATTTATGCTTACAGAATTATGGCAACCTTTTTGAATATCTACCTTCTGTAAATTTAATACCTATTAAATTGTTTCATATCCAGAATTTCTAGGAGTCATTTTGTTTGTCCTTTAATTGTGCAACTTCCTTTCCATTTAACCAAATTTGTATCTCTTACAATTACCGAGATTCCCGTACTGGCCCTCCTTATCTTGGACACACTGTATAAAATAATTGTCATTCAAATACATAATATTAGAGATTCATCTGTGGGCATCAAGGTTTTAAAGCAATTCTTTTACTATACTTAAGAGACTTAATAGATGGATATTTACGTAATAATGCAAAATTAGATCGCACTAAGGTCACTGTGAAACTTTATTGTAGATATTGTTGTTTCCACAAAAGCAGTGATTTATTAATCAATCTGTAATATTTTACATTTTCAATAATATGCTGCAGAAAGTACTAACTGAAAATCGCTTCCAACCTTTTTTCCGTAAGATAATTTTTACTTAATAGCCTGATATCTACACAGCGGAGAATTTACAGCACTTTTAGGGAATTTTAAATTTGTAATTGGCATTCGTCCCTTTTGGATATTTTCAGTATCCATTTCAGGTCGTTATTGTGCGGCTTTCATTTCGTTTTTGGAAATTTTTAAAGTTCCATACTTTTATTTTCCGAATCTATAGAAATCGTCGAGGATTTGAGGTAGATTTGGTCTTATTGGTTTGGAGAATTGTTCACTAATTTAATTTTATCGTAACTTTCTGGCTGGTACAAAACCATTCACTGTATACAAAATACCTTTTCCTTTATGTACGTTCTGAATTTTTACTGTATTTTTTATTTATTAAAATTAGTAATTTAATGATCTACGGGCACCATGCGGCGATTATGAGAAGAACGCATCTCGACTACTCCATCTGGTTCAACGGAATTTGTCACGGTAAAAAATTGAACTTACTTTTCGTAAGTAATGATTACTTATTGTTTGCGACCATTATTGTATGTATAACTTTATTACGCATCCCTTTATCCCTACAACAAAAACATTTCAAAAGTGTCATGTAAATCAAATTCAAAATATTAAGTAGATTCTTCTCCAAATTCAGTTTCAGTTTACTAATTTAACCGATCCTGTTTTTCCTAACGAGAAAATTCGTAGCACAATGTATGCAATAATTAAACCATAGCATATTGACCTGATGCACAGACAATAAAAAAATAATTTTACTAGTCTCATTTTCGGATACAGTATATCTAGAATACAGTTGCTGAAATAGTAAAAATGTGGAATTTCAGGCTTATGATTCTGTATCAACCAATTTTTGCTTAATAGTATATTGTGAACACTAGAATTACTCACATATAGCACCATAACTTGTTTACTATGCCATCCAAATAATTTTGCCTCTTTTAGATTTAATAATAAACAAATCTTTGGTAAAATATCTCTCTCTCCTACTTCTCAGTCTCCCTATAATTGTGACGGAGTATTCGGGAATGATAGTTGCATTAGAATAAATTAGGTGTGTTACTGTATCAATTAGACCTTGTAAGAGGGTTTATCGTATTTGTTACAGCCTAAACCGGTATTTAAGGCCCTTTGGTAAAATCAAAAAAGCAAAGATCACCGTAATTACGTTACAACTGCCCTGTAACGGAAGGTTGGCCAGCTAAACACAGTGGAAGGGAGGGTTTGATTCGGTATAAACTTGCACTTTTTTATTTATTTATTTTATTTTATTTTTGGTACTCAGCCAACAGCCGTTAGGCCAATTATAGGCGTCGCTGTACATTTATGGGGACTTCCAACCCCACTAACGACTGTCATGATGTTATTATGACATCCGGGGACTTTGAATATATTGAAATGAAATAGTCATGTAAATGTGAGTCCTCAACTTGACAACAATCGCAACGGTTAATTCTACATTTAATATTATAGAAAGGGAGTCCACTCGCGGCCACCAAAATAACAGCTGTGTTTTCCCCTAATCTTCTGTACTAACGCTACACAACCGAAGCTATAAATAGCCAGAGGCTACAGTTGAATTTGTCAAGATATTAATAATTAGAATGGGCGGATCACCGTAAAAACTGTCACAATACCTTATAGTGTTCGGGCGGCTAATTTTAGAAACGACGATAGGAGACTAGGGCTAGGGGACTAGGGCAAGTTACAGCAAAAGCACCATTAATGGTTGATGAGAGCTGGTTCAGGATATGCATCACAAAATATTTTGGCAACAGCGGCGTTGGGGTGAAATCAACTTTATGAAGGATGTGAGATGTCGATCGTCTAAACGACGACTAGAAAGAGGTTAACCAGACGACCAATTACAACCCCCCTGGTAATTAAGCGCCTTAAAACCTCCCATGTTTAACACGCGCTATCAGGCGTTTTACAGCAATATACGACAGAAGGTTTTGTGGCTATAATCCCCTACACAACACCCAAATTGGAAAACCACTCCTCACACACACAAGCACTGGCCTCGTTAATTAGCTACCATCGGCTTCGTTATCAGTTTGATGACTCGTATCCACAAAGAACGCAACTGAAGCTCGGGTTCACCACAAATAACAACGGGGTCTGGCAAAGTAAAATGCTTCTTAACTTTTTAAATGTGTGATTCGAACTGACTTAGGGGCGCGACAAAAGAAAAAAGACACAAGCCAAACGTCACTACCTAATTCTCTTCACACATACGAATTCTCTCTATTTCACAATGGTGCGCCGACTTTTATGGGAAACACACGTGCACGAAGTCACGTAGGCTAACTCGGGGCCCGCCAGAGTATACATACAATATATATTATTGTTTATACAATGTGTTTGCCGCTATATGCAGATGATTTTATAAGAAAGTTAAAGGTGGATGACCAGGTAAGGTGACAAATTGCAACGATCTCCTTTTGGCTAAGGTCGTTCCCTTCTGAATGAGGAAATATCAATCATCTCTTTTGCTATTAGTCGTAGTTCAGTGACGCCCGAATAATAATAATGACCTACTTTTGACGTAACTCCTGAACTTAGAAATACCCACGAGCCCCATTTCTTTGAGAATAGAACAGCTCCCGTATCCCACTGTGGCTAGATGTACTCACTTGTGGTATGATGGCTTATAGTTGAGAGCTTATTAATCACACAATTACAGACTACCAATTGTTTTGTCTGTGTCTGAGAGCCTGTCTGGCGTTAGAATTTCAAGATGGCCGCCGGCAATGACACTTACCTCGTTTCTTTTCTGTTACTCGGTTCTACAGCGGTTTGCTAACAACCGCTTTTGTTCCCAATAAAATAAAGAATGATAAAGGTTATTAGAGATGCTTTGACATCTCTTAGCGTTTGTGAGATACAGCTCCCGGAATTGCCAATTTCCAGTGTAAACTAGATGTAACAATTTTATTTTTAAACATTGCGATCCGGGAAGGATTGAAACAATATGTGTTATGAAGTTAGGTTATTTTATGTGACAGTTGGATTAATGTCCTATATTTCTTTCATGTTAATTATAACGCAAAAAAAACATAGCAAAGTTATATTTTATGACTATTTTGACACTTAAATTCGCTTGAACAATTTTTTTTATCTCATAAATAGATTCTAGCACACGTGCCGTAAAACCGACCTTAAACGAATTACTGAGGAGAAATCAGGTTGTTTCAGTTCCTGAGGGCATTACGAAATTACGACGCCACACAGGAACTTGGCCACAGAATCAGACAAAACATCTGGTAGTACGTGATTGGGTGATGTTTTATAAGCTATACATTCCCATTAGTCATTCTATTCCTTCAGGCAAAATTCCATTGACCAGGATATATTAACTGATGCTCTTACACGTTACTTTTACTTAATCCTGATGCCTATCTACCTTTAGGTATAAAGCGTAGTGGGTTTAATTCGTGCTTGGTATCATTTTCCATATTTCTCTCCATTTCTTTCTGTCTTCCGTGATTTTCCTGATATTACTCCGGACCGCATCTCGAATGTTCGTCTAAGTATTATTTCTTCTAGCATCCTGTTTATATGTCCTAACCATCTTAATTGTCCTTATTGTAGATTATGTCTTATGGGTTATATTTCCAATATTTCCTAGTTTCCATGTACGTTTCGTTTCTTATTCTGTATAACTATGTTTTTAGCTCGATTCTTCGCAGAAACCGCATTTCCATGCCTTCTATTTTCCATTTTTGTCGTTCAGTTGTTGACCATGATTCAACCCATATATTAGGATCTGCGAACCATCTCTTTATATATTTCCGGTTTCGGTTCCCTAGGAAGGGCTTTCTAACAGCATTAAAAAGTCTGCCTGTTGCTCCAATTTCTTCCTCAATTTTCCACACTTATTGATCAGCACTCTTAGGTATATAAAATCCTTCTCATTTGTTCTAGTTTCTTTTTTTCCACTTATGTTATGCGTTTTTGGCTCTGGATTTATGATCATCGTTTTCCTTTTTTCATTATTTATTAGCATATTCCTCTTTTTCCGTTCTTTGTCATGTGCCTGCATATTGTGTAGTAGCTCCCGTTTTGCTTTACCTAGTGTAACCATGTCGTCTGTAAATTTAATATAAGTTCTCTCACTTGTTATTTTTTCGTGTTATAGTTTCCCATTGTGTAGGGTTTTATTTCCTTATTACGTTCTTTTACCGCACCATATACGTCTACTATGAATAGTAACGAAATTGGTACGCATCTTTGTCTGCGTTCTACTCTAGTTTCGAATATTTTCGATGTCTGCTAGGTTGTCCTCTATTCCTCTTTTCTTTAGACATTCCTACACATCTTCTCTTCTGACTCTGTCAAATTTTTTTTGCAGGTCCACGATGCATACATGTGCTTGATCTGCCTTAGTGTAAAAAATAAGTCCTGCGTACTCCTGTTTTCTCGGAAACCACACTATCAATCTCCTGGGGATGTCTCTATTTCTGTTCGGATTCTGAGTTCTATTACCCTTGCGTATATCTTACTCGGTATACTTGGTAGCGTTATTCCTCAGTAATTACTGCATTCCTAGTCGTTTGGAGTACCACGTTCTTTAGTTATGCTGATAAACACCTCCAGTACTGTTTCCTTTGCCTTTTCTTCTGCGTATGTTATCATTTCCGCAGTACTCCCGTCATGCAGCTTTGCCTACTTTCCGTTTTGTGTTGTTTTTCTCAGTGCTTACCTCTAGTAATTTTTTTTCTGTCTTTCTTCCTGCACTTTTCTGCTTTTCGTGTGGTTTTTGCATTGATGTCGTCCTTTTCTGTCTCTAGTAATTCCTGAAAGTACTTTTCCCATCTTTCTATTATCTCTTCCTTCCTGTTTACTATTTACTCTGTTTCATTTTCGTTCGTCTCCAGTGTCACGTTCTTTTCTTCTCTCAGTTGCTTTAGCGTTCTATAAAATAGCTTTTGATGATATTTATAGTTGTTTTTCACTTTGTTGCTAGCCACGCTATATTTTTTGCTTTCATTATTTTGTGGCTTCAGGGTACTCTCTCCATTTATTCTTCTTCTTTTTTATATATTTTTTTCATTTCTTCTGTCCACCGTTAGGTTCTTCTTACTGTTCTATTACCTACTCTCGCTGTACCACAGCTCTTTTGTTACTTCTATTAGTTGCTCCCATTTTTCTTCCACTGTTGTTCCAGGTTAACGTTTTTGTATTTTCTCATTCAGTATTGTTTTGTAATGTACTCTTACTTCAAGTATATTTAGTCTGTCGTTTGTTATCTTTTCTTTTATTGTGGCTTTTATTTTTTCTGTTTCCTTTCTTTCCATTACATTAATAAATAGATCGATAGTGGCTTCCTCTTTCGGCGTCTCTTTTTACTCTTACGTCTTTTACTGATTTCCAACTTGTTTTGCTTACTAGAAAGAAATCAATGACAGATCTTTCCTCCCTCTGTGGTTCTTCCCTTGTCTATTGATAAGGGTCGCTGTGTGTAAATTTCCAATTTGCCGCTATCAATTCGTTTGCTATACACAGATCTAGTATTTTTAAACCATTTGTGTTTTGTGTTTCTTCGTCTTTTTTGCGTAAGATGATTTCTGTTACCGACTTTTCCATTTTGGTCTCTCATTATTAAAATTTCGTTGTCTTTTTATCTATTTCCTCTTGTAGTTCTTCAAAAAATATTTCTTTTGATTCTTTCTCTGGCTCTTCGTTTGCTCCATATACTATTATATTTTATCAAGTAATCTATAGTCATGCCTTTTCCATTTCTCCTACAATTTACTCTTCCTTGCCGTAACTACTCCCCACATTCCAAGTTCCTAAATTCATTATAATTTTTCTTATTACATGTTTTATCATTTTTATATGAGTTGCCTGGGCCGTTCTTTTATGTTGCCCGTTCTGTTTCCTCTAAGTTTTTTGTCTGTTTCGATTTCTCCTTCGCTCCTTCATGTTGTAGGCTCCATAAATTCTTTATTGTTAACTGTTAGCTTCTGGTACCCTACCTTGACCGTTGAGGTTTAGTTTTTCCCCTCTTCTCGAGCTATGCCTGATTTCGTATTGTATTCTTTTTTCTTCATATGTCATATTGTTTTCAATGAAAATTCGTTTTCCTTTAATGAACAGAATTCCTGTATTGTTTTGATGCTATGTGCTTTTGTTGTTGCTGTGTCTACCTGTAATTCATTTTCCAATAATTCTTGCAATCCTTGTTTCACTTCATTTTTTCTTTCCTCGATGCCGCTTATTATAATGTTCCATTTTCACTTGTCTTTCTTTAGTTTTTTCATTGTACGTTCTATGATTTCTATATTTTGTTGCATATACTGTTTCTCCAGCTTTCATCATTCTTCTCTCTATCACCTGTTCTCTTTTATTTTCATTTTCATTTCGTTTAATTCCTCCACATCTCTAGCTTTTAGAATTCCTGTTTTATTTTGTCGTATTCAAGTGATTTAATAACTCACGCTTCATTTGCTCTTCCTCCTCCTTTTGCGATTTTGCTTTTGTCTTTGCCTGTCGCTCATTCGTTTCCATTTGGTTCCTATCTTTTTGTTTCTTTACTGGACTTGCGTCTTTATCAGTTCGGGCAAGATCCGATGCGGCAGGTTGTCGACTTTGCATTGCTTTTCATGTCAGTTGTTTGATAACGCGTTTCCAATATCAAACGTTTGTGTTCTGCAATTACTGTTTTCCTAATTGACACACTATTTCGTTATACACTTCTACCGCTCGAAAATGCTGTCACTTTAAAATTTTTCACGATAAGTCTCACGTTCCCGCGCATTCGAGCGCTACAACCACTATAAATTTAGAAATTTTTCCAGCACTAACGATCCCGGTCCGACTTCGACGAATTTCACCTACGTCCCTAAGCTACTCTTGAAAATTCATTTAATCGTATTTGGTATGGTAGTTTACTATATTTCTACATCCAGAATCGTTGAGTAAAGTCGTATTTTACACCTTAGAAACCATTACAACATAGCAACGGCGATTCGTCTTACGTTTCGCAATAATGAAGTGCATTGGCATTGTTAGTGTATGTCGTATTCGAAGTTAACAGGTTGTGTTTTCCGTTAATCTTCACACAGACTGATACAGACTGACGCAAAATCTAACCTAATATAGTATAGTTGACATAGACGTATACTGCTACCAACTACAGTACTACAAACGCATATAATTAACTGAAGCTGCTTATTGTGTTTCACTACATAAAATCGAGTTCTTCGCAGCTTGGTTAGGTTTGACATATAATGTTACTTTTATATAAATATTTAATATTTCACAGTTCTATATAACATGCGATAAAATACTCGTAGTATACTAAACTCGTATGGCTGTTTAAGCAACCATACTTGTTCAGTAAAGCATAACTTTTCTAAACTAGTTGCGTAATGTACTATTTTTGCATAGTGATCGTGAAAGTCGTCTTTTTTTAATGAAAAATCGTATTGAAAGTTTCACTTTTTTTGACGCAAAAACAGTGAAAAAAGTACAATTTTTTTAACTATTTTATTGAAATGTCAATTTGACGGTTGTCAATTCCGAAGTCCTTTTCCACTAAATTTCGATCAAGAGATCACTATGCAAAAAAATTACGTGTACAACACGTTTTGAAAGTCCTTCTTTTCATTCATTTGCTTGATTAACTCGGGCTTCGCCCTCGTTATCAAACTGCAAATTCATGGAAAAAAGATGACTTTCAAAACTAGTTGTACAAATCACTATTACAAAGTAACCACCAATAAAAAAGCAAGCGCTGAAATTACGTCCTGGACCAAGAAATGGAGAATTAGAATACATTTTGAAAAAATCTTAGACCACGCTGCTGTAAAACAAGATAATGAGAATATTCCTTTTCAAAACCTGTAGATACTAATGAACCTAGATTAAAAACTGAGATGGATAGAACGTATAACAAGAACTAAAACAAATTTCTTTCGGATTAAATACCAATGTCGCTTTCTTGTAGTTAAAATTACCTTTCTTTTCTTCTTCCTACACCTATATTAAGGCATGGCTTGTTATTCCGGTACATTTTCGTATAATGTCGATTGCCAACTATTATTCCACTTCTTTTTCAGATTTTCTATCTATTTAATATTCACCCAAGAACATCATGTAGACCAACATTTAAAAATAACAGAATTTTTAACATTTATTGGAATTTTTATTTACAGATGCAGTTGTTTTACATTCAAAAATTAAAACTTATTTGATAAAAATATATCTATCACAATTACCAAACTAGAAACTGCAACTAGTATACGATTAACCTACACTACACTGTTAGATATAAAAAATCGCCACTGTATTTCTATGTTAGTATATTTAATAGCTTACTTCGTCATGTAAAACAATGCAGTACTTACACGCAATTTAAAAACTTTTCCAGTATAAAAAGATATTTTACACTCTTAATGCATTTTTTACTATATCTTAAGTATCTATTGTTCAGTGTAATGTTTGTTTATCTAGTGTTGGCGTATTTTTAACGTGTGCACAACATATTATTATGGTCTAAACTCTGGTTTAGACTCTAAACACAAATATTGCAATGGTATTTAGCCCTCCACTCAGCTCTGGTGGCAGTGCAAGAAAATTAAGAATCAAGTCACAAAAGCGCAGAGTTGAGGTAATGCATACAACTAAGAAATTTCACATAATTTGTCAAATCGTAATCACACTGGCAAAAATGGCCAATAACATTGAATGTATTTGAATGAGCAGACAAGTATTGAAACTCAATTTTCATGTATTGGAGTCAGTAATATAATTTAAGCACAATATAAAAGGTTTGGGCAAAGTAGAAGCCGAACCTAAATTTAATCAAACTGGCACAGAAAGTTCAAAATATGCACAGCTTAAAATGAAGCGCAGAAAGTAAAATAATTAAAAAATAGACATTTCATGAGCATTTTAAGATAAAGGTAAGGAAAAGGTTGATCGGAGAAGAATAATGCAAAGAGCATAGAAAAGCCAGGCAAATCAAATATTACATGCAGCAACAAGACTTGGAAATTTGAAGAAAATCATACAGTGGCAGGAAAATTGCTTAAATTCAGACAGCAGGATATGAAACAATATTGGTGTTCAAAAAACGAATTAGTGTAGTGACAAAAATGGGCATTTAAGTGTCATAAAATGAAGTGAGTGGCGCTTTAAGATTATGAAAAATCAGAAATTCAAAGGACAATTAATTTAAGATTTATAATATTGTAAATAATATAGCATACGGCCAATTTGAATTTATAAGTAGCATCACTGAACTTAGAGTTCATTTCCTATTTTAAAATATTAGATGGTGTTTTGTTAATAACGACCGATATCAGCCAACAATTGAATACATTTTGTAAATGACAGATTGGGTTTTACTCCTACTTTAATTAAAGAATTTGAATATTTACAATTTTCTTACAATAAAATAAAGTGTACCATCAGATTCAGAAGTTCGTGGTGCATCTACTCAAATGAAGGTGGCAAAATCGCAAGCATACAATTATTTGCTCTTCGGCTACCACTTCGACGAGAACGGGTCCCGAACGCAGTTCCCGCGGCATCAGTTTACAGCTTTTTTGGGGAGTCCTGAGCATACAAGGGTGTTCCAGCAGCTCCGCCCAAGAGGTACCAGCACGCAACAGCAGTTTGAGCATCCCGAGGGCGAAGATTCCAGCGAGACGCATCATAGAGGGCTTCCGAGACCAGCTCCGAACCTGCAAATTTGAGGTTAGTGTATTTGAACCAATTTAATCGGCGCTAGAGGGTTGAAACGAGTAAGAATACCTAGAACCCGAGCTGCAGAACCAGATTCCCATTGAATTTCGTGTCTATGAGCAGTCAGATTTGCAGAAATTGTAATTTAAGATGCCATTTAGAGGTTAGAATAAACAAATGCAGGATTAGCGTTCTTAAACAATCAAGGCGAGGCTTTCGACCTGAAAAACAAATGAGTATAGTGACGCCGATTGAAGGCGCAATTATGTAAAAACTTACCTGATAAATTTGTACATTAAATTCCTTTGATAAATCATTTCACACGCGAACTGACAGCGTAGTTTGAATTATTTGGGCCAGAATATCTGACAGATTAGTAGCACCTGCGCAGTGCGTTTCAAATATAAGTTCAAGTTCATATTTGCAGTGGCGTACCGTTCAACTTTTAAAATTGACAAATTAGGAACCCAAGACCCGAGATTTGAGTTTCATGTTTTAATTGAGCTAGCCTATTATTCATTATCAGATGGATGTACTATAAATAAAGGGCGAACTACCGTAAATAACATTCTCAATTGGCAAACCCAGAAATAAATAATTAATCAGTCAAAATATGATTGCAACAAGATTCTAAAAAAAATTCTGTGGTGAACTTTATTTATTAATTAGTTATATTACATTTACAATTATAATATCAAAGTCACTACAATATACATTTATTCATTTAGAGGTGAAACATTTGGGCTTTTAGATGTTAAGTTTAAAGAACACAAAAATTCAATTAAAAAGTACCAGATTCAAAAATCTAAAATTGCTTGGAGTAGTAACCATATCATACAATGGCATAACACATAGATTTTATCTAAAGAATCAATGTGATCTAGATGTAAATTTAATGAAACCGCATATATTTTACTTAACAAGGATGAATGCGTTTCTTCGTTCTCGGAGATTTAGAAAAAAAATTGGATGCCAATCCTTAAAGATCAGATCAAGTAGGTAGTCGGCTAGCAGTGTTAGTAAATTTATTGGAAATTGGCCATTTTTCAGTTCCAATAGAAAAGCTGAGTTTTCCTTGTTCAGTTTCAGTTTTAATTGTTAATTCGTTGATAACGAAGACAGATGCTTCCTCCAAACGTTTGTATTCTAATAGTTTTCATTTTGTAGTGCGGTAAAGTAACTAATAAACAGCTGGAAATATAATGTTTCCCTATAAATCAGTTTTTAAGTTAACTACTTAGGGTATTATTATATTATTAAAGGGGCGCATGAGGACAGCCCTGTGTCTAGGATTACCAGTTTCATTCGCCTTATAGTTTCCAAGTTTCCTCCATATACAGGTTACATTGAACACACTGTAATAAGGTCGGTCTGAAATATTTTAATTCGTCATAGGATTTTTTCTTGTATAAGCGTGCAGACGTTGATTACCAATTAAATTATTTATTCAATCTTGTGTAACACATTCATTGAGCACTATTTTTTAGAAGTTTATGTTTGATTAAATTAAAATCTTGTTTTGAATTTAAATTAATCTAGTGATTATTTAAATGCATTCTAGTGGCTAAATATTTCATTTCCAGTTATTTGCTACTTTACATAACGGTGTTAATATTTTATCTATTTCAAAATATTAGTTATGTTTCTAAGAAAGAGACCAATCGATTTAAAGCACGTATGAAAAAGAACTATATAAAAATAAATTTAAATGAAACAGTACATATTTATGAATATTCCAAATTTTCACCTAGGGATAGTAATTAGGTGGAAGCAAATGTGTGTGTATGGTATATTATTCCCATAATAAGTATAATAAATAACAGGTCCTATGTAAGCAAAATTATAAATTAGCATACATTAGAATAATCAATCTCCTAAATACTAATTACCATTACCATCTGACAAAAAAGAACTAGTTTTTCTTGCCGATAGCTAAGAATACTACAATAAAGCTAACTTTGTGCTAATAAAAAGATCAGAGACAAAGTACAATCACGAGTTGTGATTGCGCGCTATTGAAACTATTGAATTATTGTCAGTTTTCACTCGATTTCTAGTTACGATGATAGTCAACAGGATCGGAAGTTGATGATTGTCAAATTTATCCGTTTCCGTTTGGTCAGGTTTGATTTGCCAATAATTTTTATAGTAACACAACCGAAATAAGTTGGGTTTTAAATGGTTTAGCATACCAATAAGCTAAAATTTGTAATGCAGAAAATTTACCCAGCAGTTCAACAAAAGGGAAAAGTGAGAATATCGGAATCAAATCTAAAACAATTTGAGTGATTATTTTATAATTTAAGTTTTGTACTTAGTAGAGGAAGTTACAATTAATTAGTTTTATTAAAGGTTTTTCCATATTTACCGACTTTCGGCAAATGCCGAATGACCGTAATAGAATTGGCCAGATCTGGCCTAAATTGTATTTGAAAATATTATTTTCTTGGGTAAATATGAAAACGCCGTTGGTTAAAAGCAATCAAAACTAGACGACATACAGATGTAGTCATAAACCCCAAATCATATAAAAAAGTCTCCAAAATAATAGATAAACTTGTAGAGGTTGCTTAAACTAACAGTTTTAATAAATTTTCGTTAAGGCATTATCAGTCAAAATTCAAACGCTCTGAATCGTAAACAGCACATGGATGCAAAACAAAACAAAATTAGCAGGTGCAAGCGTTTTATCGAAACGCTGTTGAGATGCAGTGACTTTTCCATCAGCTCTTTGAGACGTCCGCTTCTTAGGATACATTAATGTAGTCTTCGTAATCTGTTACAACGGTGCTTTCAGTATAGATGCAAGGAATTCTTACAATGCTGCACTTCACATTCAAAGGTAACAATTTGGCGACAAAGTAAAATGTTTCAATAATTAAACAAATCCGTACCAAGTTTTGAACTCATAACCTTAAGTTTAGCATTCCAGCTCTGTACCATTACACCATCGTGACTCATAGTTATGCGGGCGCTTAACTGGTATTGCTGGTATCCTAAATATAAATTGAGAAACACATACTAATAAAAACAGCTAATCTTGTCCACAAGCTTTTCAGTTCTTTGCATTAATATTTTAGACAAATTGTCTCAAAGATCATCCCGATAGGCTATGTTGTTTTCAAGATAGCGCATTTACATCCATTCGGCGGGGCACCTTCACCAAACTGTATTTTCCGACTTTCTTTTAATGCCAAAGCGGTTGTTGTTTCCACAAAACTAATGCAGTTGAGACCTGTCATATAATTTGGGTTTGCTTTCGATTGATTGAGCGTTTGAGTCAAAAATTCTAAAGAAGTACAAATGGTCGGACCCGAAAGTAATACTTGACAAATCGTGCTCAAGCAAAAAATAACCAAGCCACGTGCGGAGACCATCCCGGAAGACCAGGATTCCTGTCATTCAGGTAAACATAAGCAAGTCTAACTAGTACATATTGACCCGTCCGACAGGCGGATATACCCGTGCGCATGTGTAATAAACAAATAAATTATTTCGCAGGAAGCACCAACAATAAAAAGAGGCTTCAAAAGCCTCCTTAGCTGGTAATTGTCATATAAACATTAATATCGGAACATTTTTCTATTCACGAGCTGAATGCTTCTAAAAAAACTAGGATTAGTGTTAAGATATTGCAAATAGAATATAAGTGACGAGTGGTTGCGCTAATGGCCGAAAACCACATGAACATTTACTTGTTAACCACAAACTTGAGGTGTAAGAACCGCATGCGGTTTTGGTTTATAAAGGAATTTTGGCGTTCCATAAGGAGGGGTAACTGAACTGTATTGTTTACGTCTCCAACCCGCTAGAAACTGAATAAATGGATATTGCTGCATCTGCAAGTTTTGTTTTTTAAATGTATAATTGTAAACGCACCAATATCAATACCACAAATCGGATGTTAGTGTGTGTCTGGATGGCTTTTTATAGAATCGGCTGCAATACAGGCCATCTTGTGCACCCAAAAACGTAGTTGTTTCGATGTTAGTCACAGTCTCGGGAACATTGCGTCGAAAAAACGTATAATAAATATTTTCAAAATGGCGGAACATCATTATGTAGGTACTTTTCCAATACGCGAGGAACTCGATAGAGAGATATCCATGTACCTACAGGCTCTATTTTGAACAACATGTAATTGTGAAAGATTCAGCATTTTAAACAAACATTTTCACGTTTAGCTTAATTGCTTTTCATGAGTTTGGCTGAAGCAGACGTCATCTTGTGCACCTACACAACGTAGTTGTTTAGCTCTTAACCAGAAATTAAAGGTAAAAGGAAACTTCTTACGGCAGAAGGTACTCGAGTAAAATTCGTAGGCTGTTTGTAGGCAACCCAATTAGCATCTGCAAATATACTCTACGTATTTTGTTAAAAACTACGTAGTGGAAAATATAAAAGAAATGCATAACCCCACAGATGATCAAGCTAATCCTCTCCTTATAACTGTTGATTTACAATTAAGGACGTTGGTAGATACCTACCTATAGCATACATACGCAGAAATTTAGTTGATTATTGCAAAAGAATTTTGGAGTTATGCAATTTATTATAAATACTAGCTGAAACCCGCGGCATATACCGCATTTAAAATGTAGGACAAATTTAATAACTTTTGTTGCACTAAAGAAAGTTTTAAAATCACGCTAGAGAATGGCAATAAGGAAAAGTTCCAAAAAATATATTTTCAAATGGAAAGTTTCTGGAAAGGAAACGCTCGCCTCTGGAAAGCGTTTTGTGGACATTTTTGGATAACTTCCGGGCAACATTCTTTCATAGTGGATACAGCCAATACTGCTGAATTGAAAAGTGTCTTCTTTTTTCTCAATTATTTTTTTACTTAACGCAAATATAAACAAAATTTTATTTTTTTAAGGTGCTCACCCTGTATATATTTGTATGAAATTGTGCCGGTTTCATTCCATGCAATCTATTCTCTGTCTTACTTCGCCTCACGAAGCATGATAGTTTAATTTTGTTTTTTAAATATGCCTTAAATATGTTTTAATTATTTTCAACTAGTTTGTTAAGATTTTCCCCATGTAATTTGCGCCTTCACGACCGACTAGGTCCGTAATTTTCCATGTAACTTGACACATATGGTTTAACACATGCACCTCTTTAAGGTTCAACTCTGATTTGCTTAATTATGGTTTCATCTTTTAAACTACTGTTTTAACATTTAGCCTGATGATGACTTTTTAGTCGAAACATGTCGCTGCTGTATTAACCTAGCATTTATTAAATGTGATATATGGGGAAGGTTTGGGGTTTTTAATATCTCTCCTGTGATATACAACCCCATTTCGAGTTACCAATGGATCTTTTTGCTAAAATATTTTTTGAGTTATACCGCCAACAAACAGAAAGACAGACAGACAGTTAGACAGACAGACATACAGACAGACAGACAGACAAACAGACAGACAGACAGACGAAATTGAGAAAACCTTTTTTTCGTCATCTAGGGACCTTGAATCGTGAAGATCTGGAGAAATTTCGGAAGGTGATTTTTTCGCGATTACAATACTTCCTTCGTCTTTCAGACGAGGGAGGTAAAAAGAATATCAGAATTATTAACATGTGTATTTGGTAAAATAATGGATTAGAATTTAAATTCAGACGAATAATGCAAAATAAGAAACAGAAAGGGTCTAACATATGATGTAAATATTATTTAAATTAAAATGGAGGGTTAGTATCAAATACTTATTTGAAAGAAGTCAGTCAATATGTAGCGTGTTATATGAGTGTAATAACATACTATATAGTGTTAAAATTAAAAAAGATGCATAAAGTATATCACTATAGAGAATATTGTTATTTTTAGATACAAATAAATTTTGATTAGAAAAACATGTAAGACTAATTTGCAAACGCCTAAAATTTGAAAGTAAACTCTTTTATAATATGATTTTTTTAATCTATTTGCTCTATAAAAAGGCATACATAATATAAAATTGTCGAGAAGAAAGAGAGATTACATTTTAAAAACAAGAAAATATGGTGCAATTATGAAAAAGAGTGGATACGGTAGGAGTATCATAAGTTAAACATCTACAATCTACAAACGCAATTTCTGAGTTTATTGTTAATTAATTACATCATGTGAATTGGATAACTGGAAGTGGACCGGATCGGGTTTCTTAGCAGAGTGAACATCTTGTGAATTGGATAAAAGTTTTATCAGTTAATAGTATTGTACTTCATCGAGCTTCTTATTGGAGTGACGTTTTGTGACTTGGACCTCATCGAGATTCGTGTTACTGGGTTGTCGCTTGTGGGATTTGGAAAGGAGACATTGCAGTTACAGCTGGTGAATCTTATTTTATTCTATTTTATTTTATTTTATTTTGCACTCAGCCAACAGCCGTTAGGCCAATTATAGGCGTCACTGTACATTTTATGGGGACTTCCAACCCTACTAACGACTGTCATGACGTTATTATGACAACCGGGACCAACCCTACTAACGACTGTCATGACGTTATTATGACAACCGGGACCAACTATTTTCGTGACAGCCGTATAACGAAGCGCCGAGAGAAACAGCCGTGGAACTCCCATCCAAGTTCTGACCAGAGAGAGCTTTGCTTAACTCTGCTGATCGTACGTGGACGCTTGTTCAGGCTACACCACCGGGATCTGGAGTTTATTGATGAAACTGGCAAGTATTCGGTTATATTTGGCTAAAGGACGTTTGCAGTTGCTGGTAGTTGATTGCATTTATACTGGGATTTGTGTGCAGACTAGGAAACTTCTGTGAACAGACGGAATACACTTGGATCAGTGAAGGGGCAGATCGAACAGATGACAGCTGCAGGTATTTATTGAAAGAACTAAAAGTAAAGCATTTAAAGAATGCAGTAAAGTAATTAAAAGGGAACTACTTACCTTTTTCATGTATATCGAATGACATACTGTAACAAAATTGATTAATTTTCAACTTTCATAATTGTAAATGACATTGACAATTGTAGAAATTGTCATATAATTTTGAAGTAAGATTTCATTAAACAAAATCACTTTTCAGGAATAACAACAGTCTTTATAATGCGTGAACCTACCTGTTCTTTAAGAATAATTGTTTGTGTTGGAGCTAGAAATATTTAATAACACTAATAATCATCAATTTATAAAAGAGCATATGAACTACATAAATCCATCTTAAAAGAGAATTTGTTAAAACTAAATAGTTTCAGAAAAGTCAAACGTGGCAGCTAAAGCATAATAAACATTGTCATAATGTAAAATCATTACATACATAAATGGTACTGCAATGTAGTGAGCCAGTACATAATTGACGCTAACAGCGTGGGTCGAATTATAATTGTGGGGTACAAGAATAATAAAAGGCCCAAAGTACATAAAGCATAATTAAAGTTGATCCAAAGTGGGGCAAGTAAAACATCAAAAATAATAGGTCATTAGAAAGTGATTTGTAATTTAACATTAAATAAATAAACCACGTTGTCAGCGCATGTTATTGTAATACAATATAATACTGAGCTGGCCATGAAGTAAAAATGGATACCCTAATATTGAAGGTAATATTAAATACATTAAGTTGTAATGATAAAAAAAAATATTAGGACATTATTAACATACAATTTTTATCCGAAAAAACATAATTATATATTAGTAGCAGAATCGCAATCAAGTGTGGTTGTGGATAGCAGGTGGTAAATTCTAAGAGCCCTTTTTTAAAACACGGTTGCATCAACATCATGACAATCAAAACGTTTATGTGTGTGTGTCTATTTCTTCCAGCCGCGCTTTCTCAGCCCCGTGAATTTAATTTTAAGGTAATCGTTGAATGCAGTAATTTAACTTAAGGAAGTCTCAACTTTGTTGCGTTTCAGCAAAACGACTACCAAATAAAGTTTGAGCGAATAGAGCTGCATCGGTACAACAAACAAGCTCTAAATAAGATCACGGTTGCGACGTACAAATATAACCGTACTTCTCCACTCGTTAACGCTACCTGGAATTACAAGATTGACGTTGGCAAAAATTTGCAGGTAAAGGAAAGTTGTTTCCATTATTTCCAAATTTTATTCGAATTTTGCTGTAAAATTTCAATCTACTGAGATTTCGATGTGTTTAGTAATTCGTTTTAGCTAAAAGATGGACTATAAATTTTTGTAAAAGGATTAGAAAGTGTGTATGGTATTATTTTGAAATATTTTAGAAGAATATCAAATAGTTTCTCTTAAACTTGAGCTTCTAGGGCACCCTTGTTTAGTTTTTAATTTGTTGCGAGTTTCGTTCGTTTCGGTGGCTTCTAGAAATTTTAAAATGAGTATCTGGAATTCTAAAATATAGAAAGTTAGTGTCCATTTGCATAGATTTGAAAAACAACTTACGTCATATGTAGTGCTGCAGATATGCTAGATACATTGTTAGTTAAATCCCCAACTCTACTATAATTTTTTAGCAATGTTACTCATAAAACCTGTCAGCTATAACTGTAGCGAAATTACAATTCTTTGGTTACTTGTTTTACAACAAATATATTGTCCAATCTCCGTTCAATTTTCTGATAATAGATTCGCTTCTCAATTGTTCTACTAGATGGTTGGGGTGTTCCGAATAAGTGTAATGATATTTAGCATATCTCTGGATTTCTTTTTGAAGGTATGACATTCTGAGATGGTAAATAGTTAGGTTTCAGATGTTCGTTTTGCACAAAGTAGCTTGATTGAAACCTCTGTGATCTATAAGACTATTAAACTGTTTAGCAGAATACCACAAATTCATACGGGTTTATATGCAAGACAAGATGGCAGTAGCAATTCTGGTGTTTGCCGTTTCGGGTGTATCAGCAGTAAAGATGAGGTATAAGACATGTTCAAGGACACTCTCCTGTGGAACACGGGATTATGTTGGATAGGGGTTGTGTTTTGCAGGATAAATCAGATAAATATACAGCTAGGAGAAGGTAACAGTTGGGTGGTAACAATTTTTGCAGTTAATAGAGTAGACTGATATGCCGCATCTTGTCGCACGCCTGTGAAACGCTTAAAAATACTTCTGTGCGGTATTATTTATTCTCAAGGCTTCGTACGATTGACTTCACTACTTCACAAGGTATGTGTTTGGTAAATGGCTCAACGCTTTTCTTGAAATCCAAACGGACGATTAAGCAGCAACGTTAGCAGTATATGTTCTAACGAAGAGTACGCAGTAAAAGGTTTTCGAAGATCTCGCTTACGTGTGAAGCAGACTAATGGATGCCTAGAATGATCTTTCTTTTGGTGATTTACCCGGTTTCGCCATCATCAGAATTTGACTTTGTTCCCAAGCACTGAAAAGTAAAATAAGCTCGGCATGCGGTTGTATATGGTTATTATTAGTATTTATCAATTATCAAATCATGTCCTGAAGCTTCGTTATGATCCAGTTTATTTTATTTCGGATGTAAGTTTAGTAGGGCTAACTAATTTATAGGCAAGGATACTTGACATGGTGCAACCACATATTTTTTAAATTTTGATATCATTATTTGGGCTTGGGCCATGAAGTGTAAAACAATTAACCGGTATTCGACAAAAGTGTTTGCTTTGTTTTAGACCATTCATAATTTGTATTTCTGACTGGTGGCATGGCAAATTGGGGTTTCTTAAATCTTTTAGTTGTTCTCTAAATAGAACGACTACCTTGCTTTAGTTTGATTACGTATTCAAAGTTTTTTGAAGTCACCTACTGACAACAAAAAGAAGAATAATATGGAAAAAGAGATCTCGTAAGAATAGATGCATAGATAATTAGCAGTATAAAAGGGAAAGAAGAAGAATTAACAGAGGAAATGGAAAAAAATAAAATGAATATACTATATGGGCATTACGGATACAACAAATAAATAGAAAGGACTAGAAATCATAGCTATGAATACTGGTTTTACTGATTTGGAGTGGAAAACAATAAAAGAGCCAAAGCAGGAATATGTTTACTACTGAAACCGGAAATAACAGAAAGCATATTAAGTGAAACGTATGTAAGCGAATAAGTACTATGAGTAGATGTAAAATTAGATGAAACAGATTATATATGCACGTTGCTGGTCGCATATCAACTAAACAAAAAAGCAAGGACAAATTCTGTCAAATCCCACAAAACAAACTAGACATAGAAGACAATAACGTTATAATAATAGGAGACCTACATAGAAAGGTGGGCAACGACAACGTAAGGATAGAAAATTACCTATGAACCCTAGATGAGGGAACACAAAACCATAATAGGAACAAGGTAGTGGTCTGCGCCATAGAAAGCGATCTAATAGTAGCGAACACTAAAATTGCCTATAATAGAGGAGCTTAGTAGAGAGAAAAGTGCTATCATCGACTACTTCTCAATAGACGCGAAAATGTGGCCTAAGATTCAAGATGTGAGAGTAACTAAAGATCCGAAAATTGAAAATGACCATTACTTTGACACGAGATCATGCCTGGGAATTCAAAACCGAGTTTTTACAGACAATAACTCTTATCGAAAAACCAGATGTGCGTAAGATAGTCCCGACCGCTTCAGTTAAAAGCCAAACAGCGGCCGTTGAAAGGGGTTCAAATTTCAGTTTACCGAAGGCCACTAATTTTAAAAGAAACATAATATGAAGTCCGAGAAAAACAGCTCCGCGAGCCTAGGCAGTAATTCATTCTATAGGCCAAGAAAGCAGTAAGTTATTTTGCGCGCGGGACAGCAAGCAATAAATTCCTAAGACAGTGGCGGGTCAGCCCGAAACTCAAGCAGATAACCGTCACCGGACACAGACGAAATGCATCCTTAAGAGCGTCGACGTAAATATGCAATAGCAGCATTTAAGATGATGGGAAAGTTAAAGCCGAGCTCGCTAATTAATTTGGAGCGCGTCCATCAAGAGCTCAGTAACATAGTAAATAACAATTTAAGCGCATACCACACTGTTAAATAACATATATAACCCTTAAACCGCGTCTCGATTAGCCGAGATAAACATCGAGGGTGGAATACCTGCAGTGGCCCATTTCACAGCAAGCGAAGCGCGAAGCGCTAATTAAGTTAACTCATTTCTCATAAGAAAGCCGCAGATGAGTGATTAAGCACCGGGGAATATTGGTCGAACCTCATCATGTTTGGGCTCAAAGTTCAAGTCTTTTTGCAAGCGAGGCAGTGCTGCTAAAAGTGAAGCGCTATAGGGACGCGCTAATTAAAGTAGGTCATTTCTCATAAGGAAGCCGCAAATGAGTAATGAAGCACCGGGAAATATTGGGCGAACATCATCGTGTTTGAACTCAAAACTCAAGAAGTTTTGCAAGCGGGGCCGTACTGTTAAAAGCAAAGCGTTAATTGGACGTGCCAATTAACTAGGTCATTGCTCGAAAGAAAATTCGGCGGCGGCTCGATTGTTTTTTCCCCGCCGTGCGATGGAAGACGCGTTTATCCCCTCTCACAGCCAATCAACAACAAGGGAGGCAGCTACCACATGGTTGGGGCCCCTTAAATAGAGAAACCCAGGCCAGAAGAAATCACTCTGCCTCGGCGGGTCGAACAAGCAGTAATTCCAGGACCATCAGCCGTCATCTCCAGGAGGCCAACCAGCCTAGAAGAAAGTTACTTAGCCTGGCCTCTGTCAATTCGGAGAAAGCTGCCCATCTGGACTCTGCCGTTCCCCGAACTGTCGCTTTCGATAGACTTAAAGCCTATCGCCTTCGCTGGATTTATCTGTCTGTCGCCGTCGCTGAACACAGCCGTCTGCCGTCTTGGTGAAACTTGGAAGCCGAACCACTTCAGCAGCCGCCCCCGAAAGGACGATCAGCGCCCGCTCCTGCCGCCTACGCCGTTCCCAGGATGTGGAGCCACTTCAGCCGCCGCCCCCGAGAAGATGACAAGTGCCCGCTCCTGCAGCCCCAGCCGCTCCCACGACGATGCGCCCCTTATTTTTCTTGGCTATATGTATATGTTGTCTAGTTCTAAGACAATCTGTACAAATAACGATAATAAACTTTTCTCCAATCAATCAACTATTTAACAGAGGGTAACGCCTCCATCCCTCCTTCAACTGCCGCCATTAGAGCCCCCACCGTTGAGCTAGTAGGAGGTGTGTTAACTTGTTAAAGATGGACTTGACTGAAAAGCAAGTGCAGGAAAAAAGAAAAAATATATGAAAGATAATTCAGCAGGTAGAAACTGAACGAAGTAGGCCTTAAGGAGAAATACCACATATGTCTAAAAGGCAAACTAAAAAGGAAAAGTGCAGTAGCGGGGGTAGAAGAGAAATGGCAACCTCGAAAAAATCATAGTAGAAGCAGCAAGGGAAAGCTGAGGAGTAGCAAAATATGAAACTCGAGTGCACAAAGAACGGCCTTGTGTACGTGCGAAATAAGAACTATCGTACAAAAGAATAAAGACTACAAAGAAGTAAAGATAGAGGTAAAGAAAAACGTTAAGCAAGCGAAACAGGAGGCATGAAATAAATTTGAAAAAAAATTGACAGAAACCATAACACTATTCTACAGAACACTAGAACAATTAACAAAAGGGAAGAAACAACATTATCAAAAACAAGCACTGAATTTGTTACAGAAAGAAGAATAAATTTTCAAGAATTACTAGAGCAAGATAGAGAAATGGTTCAGAAGATATGTATTAGAATAAGAACGTGATGAGCTAAAAGAAGAACAAAATAGAGAAGGAGATAAGCCAGGAAACAGAATTATCGGAATAAAAATTATAGAAAGCGATTGCTAAGATTAAACACGGGAAAGCACCAGGAATAAACAAAATTGCATCTGAAATTGTAAAATTAATGGGAGAAACTACAAAAAAATATATTGAATTTAAGAATGACAACTGGGAGTAGGCTGGTAGACCGAAATAATAGTACCGATATAAGAAACGGGACACAATAGTATTTATGTTATGATACTAGTGTATAAGCACTCCTTTAAAGCACGTGCGACGAGTTTAAAAGCACGACGCGCTAGCGGAGTGTTTTTAACGTCACTAGTGCTTTAATGGCTCTTATACACGTGTATCATACGCTATTTTTTCTACGATCGTAACAGAAATATAAAAACTTAGTTCGGTAGAGATGTAAATTGATTGACGAAAGATAATAAAAAAAATCTATTTTATTCAATTTATTACCTTACGGGTTACAAAGCAAAAAAGTACAATGTTCTAAGCACGAAGTCTGCGATGCAACTAAACTAGTGATAACAATTACGTGAGACATCTGTAAGACAAGATAAACCGATTATCAGCGTTCTCGCATGTGTCGACAGATAATGCGTTTATGCAAGCACGTAATTAATACGTAACACCTCCCGACCAAGTTTGGAAAATCATCTATGGAGTAAGATTTTTCAATTTTTGCAGTTCCAATGGAATCTCTTTTGGATTCGATTTATTTATGCTGTTGGTCAGCTTTTCCAAGAGGCAATTACGTTTACAATACAATATTATACTAAACATAACAAAAGCAAACAAAAACAGAACTACAAGCGTTAAAGAACTTATTCCGAAATGCGTGGGGAGTAGATAGTCATTGTGGACAATTTCTTTAGATAATTGATTGAATTGATTTTTTATTGACTGAAAATCGTTTAAATCGATTTGTTTTAATTCAATGGTAGGTGTTTCTGGAAAGTAATTTTTAAGTGTATACATTGTTATGTTTAAAGAAGGTAGGTTAATATTTCGTATGAATTCATTCTTATAATTATTTGTCGATAAGGTATATTCATGATTGGTTACCTTGCATTCTTTCGGCAGTTGTATTAAATAAGTTCCAAAAAGAAGTTGGTTGTAAGGACTATTATTACTGCAACTTATATCGAATATTAATTCTTTAGGAGTGATCAATAACCAGGCATTATTACTTATTTTATGCATTTTAACTGTATTTAACTAAAAAAATCTATAGATTTTACAATCTGTTGGTCTCTTAAAATTAAGAAGGTCAACCGCACATCTTTCGGCTTTTTCTATATTTGATCAACGTTTTCACAGCAATAGAGGCCTCGTTTCACTTTTGTGCACATATTATTAATTGTTACACTGACTTTATTATTGAATAGGATGTATGGTTTTGAAGGAATAAGGAATTATCATGTGGAAAGTGTTGTTGTTTGGTATTGGTAAGGGAATCAATTGATAGTAGTCGTAAGTGTCATTAGCACTTAGAGGTATTTCGAGTATGAAGACTAAATTATTTCCTTTTCTATATGCTTTTACGTCGATTAAATGATCGTATTCGTTAAGATCAGTCGAAGGTTCATATGGGAGTCTGTATAGTATATGTTGTTTTGATATGAAGTCAAGTTCAGTTCGTAGATCCTTAAGTTCCACGATAGAAGGGTGTAAAATATTTAATTTAGCGAAGGTGATTGCTTCTTCAATCGTATCCAGAATTTCTAACAGAAGATTCAATAAAGTGGCCAACTGAAGTTGTACCGAATGAAGATTAATTAGTGAATAATTTTCGATATCGTGTAATGCTGTAGTTTTTATGGCTGATTCAATTTGTAGAAGTCGAAATTGAAGAATTTTCTGGTTATTTTCTAATTTAAATAATGTTTGATTGTACTTGTCGATAGCTTGGGTCATCAATAACGTTTGGCGTATTGTGATCTGTTCTAATTTATGTTGATTTTTTTGAAGGGAATTTAAGGCTTGATGTATTCTTTTTCCATCTTCAGAATCGAGGTTACCAGTAATAAAGCTGATTAGACTTCCTAAACCGTCTATTGCTCCTCTTTTGACTTTCCGAACGTGATGGGGAAACAAATGTTCAATTTTCTTTTGAATCTCTATTAATAGACCTTCTAAAACGAGCAGATAATTATGACTTTCAAATTTATATATGGGTCTATGATTTTCCGATTCTAATGGTTTTTTGAGGTAATTTACATTTTCTTTTAGTTTTTCATATTCGATTAATAAAGGTGAACAATCGATAGTCTTAATGAGGGTCCATTGGTCATTTTTTATTTGTGCATACATGATGTGGCGTTATAGATATAATTTCGTAGGGTCCGATAAATTTTGGTTTGGCTTTTCCTTTTCGGGAATCGGTTTTTAGTAAAACTTGTTGTCCAACTTGGTAGGAGCGTTTTCCATTTTCTTTCGCATTCAATTTTAAAATGTAATTTTCTTTTAATTGCTGTTTCTGTCTTTTAATCTGTTCATATAAATATTTCATTTTTTCAGTGTGATTAGCGGTATAATACCATACTCGTTCTTGCTCGAAATCAGCTCAAAAGGGATCCTGTGACATAGTATGTCCGAAAAGTAATTCGTGGGATGTCATTTTGGTGCTTGTATTATTGTATGCGATTATGGCATATCGCATTAAAGTTTTAGGTTCTTCCTTAGGATGTCGACTTTTTAATAATCGATAGTGCTCTATCAGGGTTGAATGTAGTCTTTCGATGGGACTGTTCGATTCATGATGTCCCGGCTTTGTAATGTGCAAATTAATTTTTTTAAAGCAAGTAGTTCTTGTATTATTATTCCGTTAAATTCTCCGTCTCCTATAATTTTTATTGGTGTACCATATTGTGATATAAATTTTGTTATTTTCCGAACTATGGTTACGTTGTTTCGATCTTTCAGGTGATATACTTGTGCAAATTTTGAAAGTTTATCGATAATTGTTAAGAACATATTATTGTCGATATAAACTATGTCTATCTGGCATCCTTGCATCGGTTTATCCGGGGTGTCTGTGAGATTATAAGGGGCTTTAGTAGGTTGTCTATCATATTTTTGTTTTTTGCATTCTGCACAGTTATTAATGTAGTCTGATATTGTTTTTTCCATGTTCTTCCAATAGAATTTACGCTTTAACGCTAATAAAGTCGCTTGAATTCCAGGGTGATTAGTTTTTCCTTCGTGGTAAAGTTTTATTTGACCATATTGTTCTTCTTTGTCGACAATATGTTTAACTCGATTTAAACATCTAAATAATCTTGGTTTGTTTACACTGAACAATTCGATTGTTAATCGGCATGTAATTTTGTATAATTCATCTTCTGGAAAAAACAAGTAGTATGATGTGTCGGGTTTGCAAAATTGTAAAAATATTTTTCGTAGGGTAGGCAGAGGATCCGTTGTATTTATTTCTACATTCAAAATCTTGTGTCCTTCTTGCATTTTAATTTTTGGGGTCGATGGCTCTTCGTGAACCATATGAAATATTATTTGGTTTTCTTTAGTTTCCAGGGCATCCTCACAAATAGGTATTGTAGGTGTCGATGATTCCTGGGTATGTTGTGTATTTGAATCTGTGTCATCTGGTTGTTGGATTCTTGTTATAGGTATTAATTCTTCGAGATCGATTGGTGTTGGTGTTCTTGCGGGTTGATTTATTACAGGTCGCGGTTCAGGTGTGTTTAAGCGTTCACTGTTTACAATTTCGTCCAGGAGTTGGTCGAGTTCTTCGTCTTCATTTGCTATCATAGAAATATTTGTTGTATGTGTAATGGGATTAATTTGTATACGAGAGAGGGCGTCAGCATTAGAATTTTTGGTTTCTTTTTTGTAAATAATGTCGTAATTATATTCTTCCAGTTTGAGTCTCCAACGTGTTAGTTTAGAATTGGGTTCTTTAAGTGAGTTTAACCAAATGAGTGGTCTGTGGTCTGTAACAATGGTGAATTTTCTTCCATAAAGATAGGGGCGGAAATATTTGGTTGCACAAATTATAACGAGTAATTCTTTTTTTATTGTCGAATACCTTTGCTCCGTTTCGTTGAGGGTTCTAGATGCATATGCTACTGGTAGGTCTTTTCCAGGTGTACCTTGAGATAAAATTGCTCCAAGGGCGACATTAGATGCTTCTCAAAATCCGGGTATTGAAGTATCGGGTCATTCAGTAGTATATTTTGTGCACTTTGAAATGCTTTTACAAAGTCTGGGGTGTGTTCTACCTTTTTACCTTTCTTTAGACAGTTCGTAAGAGGTTTAGTCATTTTAGCAAAATTTTTTATGAATTTTCGGTAATATCCCAAAAGTCAAAGGAATCCTTTGATTTCTTTCTGGGTTGTTGGAATTTCAGACCAAAAGGCATGCGTAAAAATACAAAATGTCCGTCATTTGTAGAAAAGGCAGTTTTTTCTCTGTCTTCCGGGTCAATTTCCACTTGATGGAAGCCTGAAGCTAGGTCTAGGGTGGTAAAATGTTGGCTTCGTCCTAGTTTATCCAATATATCGCTGATATTGGGGATAGGAAACTTATCTTCAATTGTCTTTTCATTCAATTTCCGATAGTCCACTACTATTCGCCATTTTTGTTGCTTTGATTAATCCAAATTTTTGGGTACAATCCATATGGGTGCATTCCAAGGCGATTCGCTAGGTTTGATAATATTGTCCTTTAACATTTTGGCCATTTGAGTTTGAACTTCTTTTTTATGAATGTATGGATAACGATAATTTTTCGTAAATACGGGTTCATTGTCAGTTGTTCGAATTTTATGCTTTATTTCATTGGTAAATGATAATGGAATGTCTTTGCAATAAAATATATCTAGGTATTCCTCACATAAATTCGTTATTAATGTTTTCTTTTCGTCATTCATGTGATCTGTTCTTAAATTGTTTAAGTTTTCTCGTAATTTGATTTTGACATCTTTTGTACTAATATGATTTAATTCGATAGTCTTAGGTTCAACTATTGGTTGTAATTGAATTGGTTTCTTTAAATTAAGTTGAATTGGTTCGTTTCGTGTATTTACAACTGTAGTCAAAAATGCGTTATTTTCAATTTTGACATATGCTTCTGGGATTATTAAATCTGGTCCAAAGTTTCTTTTTTCACATAGTACTGCTTTTAAGTGGCTGTCGGTAGGTAGTCGAATTATACTTTCTGATCGAGGCGGCATTTTTATTTCAAATTTCTCCGGTTTCCTTGTAGATATTTTTTCATCATCTGATGGTTGAATATGGAGTGGCAAAGTACAGTTGCTTGTGAGTAGCTGATTAGTAGATAAATCGATTCTTGCGTTCAATTGTTTTAACAAATCGAATCCAATGAGTCCTTCGTAGTGGTCATTAAAATTGAATAAGTAGATTTTGTGCATTTGATTTTTCTTGAAGGATCTTGGTAATGGTATATTAGCTACTTCGTCATGAATTGACGTTGCATATGCAATGCTAATTTGGAACGGTTCGTTGTAAATATATTCGGAGTAATATTTGTGTACGAAGGCGGGATTTAACAATGTTTTTATAGATCCAGTGTCAATCATGAGTTTTGCATTGAGTTCTGGTAAGTATATGTAGGGTAGTTTAGGTGATGCCGATTTGTTAACGTATATTAGGTTAGGTTGTTGTTCGGGCTGGTCAGGGAAGAATCTTGTTCGGGGTCATTTTCTGATGCTGGAATCCAACTGTGGTCTTCTTCGGGTTGTTTATAATAATTGTATTCAGCGTCAGGTGCAAATCCATAAGCGTTATCTTCTTCTTGTACTTCGGTTTCGACAGGTTCTTGATCATGGTAGAAAAGTTCTTCGGAAATGAAGTTCCTAGGTTGATTGGATTGTCGAATATAATATGGCTGTTTAATAGTACGCGATATATTTATAGGAGTAGGCTTCTCGAGAGGTTGGATATTTCGAGGCTTGCATACGTTGGTTCCTGTTGGTTTCTGGTTTCCAAAAACAATTGGTGGCGATGGAAACTGTTTTGCTGGGAATTGTTTTGTAGACGATTGCTGTGGTGGTAAAGCAGGAAGTGTCCTTATTGGTGCTGGAAAATGTTGGCGTTGTACTTGGTATTGTGGGTGAACGGGCTGCATCATTGGTCTATACTGCGTTTGAACCATTGGCATTGGTTGACGATGGAAGTGATAATTTTGCTGATTTGGCTGATTTGACTTCTGTGTCACATTTGGTTTCTGATGGGGTTTTGCAATGCTTTGATTTCCTGATTGCAAATGCCATACGTTTTGTTCTTCGTTAATATATTTAAGGGCATTTTCCATAGTGGTTGGTCCTTGATTCCGTATGAATGATCCAAAGGGGTTTCTTAATCCACTTAGAAACGTCTTTAAAGTTAAATTGGTGTACAAGTCTCCTTTAACCTTAATTGTAGCTTCGTGTGTTGTGTTGGTACTTAAATGTGAAAATAGGGCGGCTCTCATTCTTATGCACGAGTTGTAAAAGTCGATTGGGTTTTCGTGGTTTCCTTGCCTGAGGTGTAGTAAATCTTGAAGAAGGCTGGCTTCGGATCTTCGGTCTCCAAAATTGTTTTTTTAAAATTTCTTTAAGTTCTTTATAACTTCCGATGGTATATCCTGCAGTTACTAATACGGCTTATCCGGTTAGTTTGCTTTCGATGCCGGATAACAGAAGATGATTGATGTAATCTGCATTGTTGGCAGTTGAAAATTGATTGTAGATGAGATCGGCTGCTTTGAAAAATCTTGCAAGTTGAGTGGGATCTCCTCCAAACTCGGGAATGGTCTTTAAATATTCGAAATGGAAAGCTGGTACTGCCATTCTTCTTGTGTTTTGTCGTTCGAGTATATTCTGTTGTACAGCAGCTGTTTGTTGTATCGGCGGATTTTGTTGCGTGGATGTGTTAGGAATTGCAAATGGGTTTATAGCAAGGTTGGCTAGTTGATTGGCCAGGGTTTCTTCAAATTCGTTCATGGATTTTTTATTTAGTGCATTTATTAATTAATTTATTGTTTCCCAAGAGTGTACAGGCATAAATTAAGTCAACAGACACTTGTAGTCTCGCTTATGTGAAACGGGGATATTGTTTGAAAATATTAAGCGTTCTCCTTAGTTTTACCAAGAGTATCTTTAGATCTAATTTCTCCTGAGGTAGCACTTGCCAAAATCAGAGCTAGAACTATATTATTATTAAGGTTTAGCAGTAGTTTAAATTTTATTTCACTTTGTTTTAAATGGCAAAACTTAATTCTAAAATTTTATCTTCTTGCTGCAAATTGATTAGCGACTTACATTAGTAGCAGGCAAATTTTCATATTGCTGTTTGGATGCTCGGCTTCGGCGATTTTTGTCCACTGCGTCGCGGGGTTGTGTTGCTCAGCTTAGGCGATGCTTGTCTTCGGCTGGGCTGGTCCACTTGGAAGCGATGTCCAGTCTTCACTTAGAACCGGGTTGGATTTTGTTCGATAGTAGACGAAGTGTTAACACACAAAATTACGCAAATTTGGGGTAATTTTCTACTATCCGTACGACTACGCCAGAGATGTTTATTGATTGACGAAAGATAATAAAAAAAATCTTTTTTATTCAATTTATTACCTTACGGGTTACAAAGCAAAAAAGTACAATGTTCTAAGCACGAAGTCTGCGATGCAACTAAACTAGTGATAACAATTACGTGAGACATCTGTAAGACAAGATAAACCCATTATCAGCGTTCTCGCATGTGTCGACGGATAATGCGTTTATGCAAGCACTTAATTAATACGTAACACGGTGACACTTTTTCCGTCACATTGTGTTAGATATTCTAGGTTATGTTGATATTCAAACTTACGGCCTCCAATGGCAACGTGTTAAAAAGACGTAATTTGAGCGCTACACTACAAACTGTGCAAAAAGTTGTCATTTTGACACGATCGTAGGAAATAGCTATTTATGCAACAAGTGCTAAAAGTAAAGTTTAACATGTTATGAAACTCAGCCGTCGGCTTCGTTTCATAATTTTCATGTCTCGTGCATAAACGACTTTTAGCACGCGTTGCATACAATATTTTATCTACTATCTTAATTTTACTATTATTAATCCATAAATATCGATTTAACAAAGGTTTGCATCTACGACACTTCTAATTGATGTCATAATAAACAGTAGGCCATACCGCGCGGGCGAATGTTTGCGAATGACAGTAGTCAAGTTCAGTTACGAAATGTAATTGTTAATACTCCACATCTGACTGTATTCATTACATAACGCTTTAATTATTTCAAAAACACTTTACCTGTAACGCAAGAAGCAACTAGAATAACTTTACAATTTCACTTCCAGTTCGAAATTGTAGCTTTATAATCTCCCTTCACTTTTAGCACATGGGCTAAGAGTAAACAGCTGATTTTTTTAACCACGGTAAACTAGAAAACGTCACTTTTAGTGAAACAAGCTAGCGCTAAAAGGCCTACTTTTAGTGGTGGTCGTATATAAAAGAATTTAAAACTATAGAGAATCGTGTTATTAAGCGATACTAGAAAAATATAGGCAAGGATTATAGAATCTAGTTTAGGGTGCAAACTAGAGACGTACAGGACCTCATATCTTTAACAAAACAACTCAGTGAAAAGATCATTAAAAAGGAGGACAAATACATGCGAGTTTTGTGAAACTCGAAAAAGCATTCGATAGAATCAAAATCCTAGAAGGGAGAAAAATAAACAGCGAGACAATCATAGAAGTTAAAGCTCTTTATAAGGATAACAATAACATTGTAAGCTAAAAAAAAACGAATAATCAACATAGTTCAGGACAGATATAGAATTGAGACAAGGGTGTGCTAAACCCACTACTGATTACATTAGAGATAGGTAAAGCAATAAAATGCAAGGAAAAATTCAGGAAATGCAACGAGAAAAATATGCGCAACAAGAGTGCCAGAGACAACAGAAAAGAGAGGTCAAGAAGGAACTGGGTGGAAAGAGGCGGTAGAACAAAAGACGTGGAAAATGGACGAAGGTGGTAAGAAAAACGCAAAACAGGAAGAAATGGAAAAGTAAGTAAGTAATTTTATTTGATCACTTCCATTTAATTTTTCAACCAAAATCGTATCGTATTGCATCTGTTTGCACATCAATATGTGCCCATTTCTTTACTTGTTCGCAACTATTTTTAACTATGGCGTTTCTGAAGCTCTACGTAGAAATTGGGCAATAATTTGAAGTCTACTTACTACACCCCAAAATTTTATTTTTATAATTCCAGACTTTCCATTGGCACCACATTCTATAATTGCTATTACTATAACTCCATCAAATAAATAACTATGGCGCTACTATTGCAGATAGTCACTCAAGCTTATAAGTTCATGAGCAACGAGTTTCGGCTGTTTCCAATAAGACTTCAAGTGAGCCTCTGCTCGGCGATGAAATCAAACCTGGTAGGGGTGGCGGCAGCTTTTAAGTGTGGAAACTTCACTGGATGTACCATTACGAAGGTAACATAGTGTGATGTGCTTATTTCCATTAATACCAATCGTTTCACCTAGGGAATAACGTATCATTTCTGCAACTGGGCTCCAGATGAATCGCAGTTTCCTCCTTACATACCCGACGGCAGGTACATGTTAGAACAGCAAGGACTGTTTGCTTCTCAGGAGATGTTTGTTTGTAGATCCTATGGGACGGTATCACGTGCCATAGTTATTAACTGATAATAGAAAAAGAAGAAATATGTTCCAATATTACTTTGTTGGCGGTGGGGGGTATCTATAGTAGCATATTATATATAGTATTATTGCTGTTTTTGGGCATTGTTAATCATGTGGTGTTAAAGAAACATTAGCTATAGGCAGTGCGTACAACACTGTAATTATTACTAATAAAATGTTGATCTGTTTTCTGTTTTATTATAATATATTTAAGGCTGATTGGTAGCAAAAGTTTGTCACTTAATAATAATAATAATAATAATAAATTTATTGAACACATAAAAAAAAATTAGGTACAATCATATAAAAAAAAACATAAAAACAAAGAGAAAAGGAAAATACATATTATTAAATTAAATAGATATTATTAAATAAATATGTGTTCAAACGGAAAAAGATCGGCAAAGCCGTTTTTCACCTTCCCCGCAGTTTTAATATGTTGTAGCGTGTGCCGATTGTAATTGCATTAAATACTTTCTGAACTCGTTTCTGAATTGAGCACGAGTTGGATTAGAAAAAATATCAATTACAGAATTAATCAATTTTGGTGCAGTATATTCATAGCAACATTCAAATTTACTGGTTTTATGCTGCGGTATGTTATACAGTTCTCTATTTCTAAGCATAACCTTACTGCTACATAAATCAGAACGTTTTACAAGTAAATCGAACAAATATGCCGGTTCTCTTGATCTTAATATATTATAGAGTAGTGTACCAAATAAAAGCCTAAACCTATTTTCTAGTTTCAAAATATTTAATCTATTATAGTGGGGTGTTACATGATTTTGATAAGGTATTTGAAAAGCAAATCTTAAACAAGAGTTCTGTAAAACTTGCAGTTTGTTTTTCATACCGGCAGTTAAAAAATTATAATATACTACACTAGCGTAATCAATATAACTTAAGATTAGCATATTAACCAGGTTCCACTTTACTTCTTGGGGTAATGTGTTTTTAAATTTCCACAATGTTTTTAATTTAAAATAACACTGACTACACTTTTGGGTGATGTGTCTTTCAAAGTTCAGATTTTTGTCTAAGTTAGTTTTAGTGTGGTATAAATTGCTACATGTGTTGTCTAGAGTTCACATAATGTTTAATAAAATGTCTAATAACTTAGTAAATCTTGAATGGTAGAAATGCTCATAAAATAAGTACAGTAAGAAGTCATCAGGAAACCCTTTGACGGTAAAAAACAAACAGTTTGGCAGGTAAGACATAAAGTAGCAATTATAGAAACAAGAATATTTCGATTAGCAGATCTTTTCATGTGCGGAGTATTTCGAAACTTCTATAGTTTATTTAGTATTTTCTAACCCTGTTCTTCTTCTTACACTTCTTTCTTTTGATCGACATTGTAGCCTCTTCTAAGGGTGCCTCCAGTGACTTAACGAGAAGATGAAAAAGTAACAATTTTATATCCTATTTAAATAGGTCTTAGCAAAGTAATGTCTATTTTGTTTTATTTAATATGTTATTGGTAGGTGAACAAGGAATTCGTTTTTTCGTTAAATACGACGCCATCAATTTTTACTTCCCTCGTCTGAAAGACGAAGGAAGTATTGTAATCACGGAAAAATCACCTTCCGAGATATTTTCAGATCTTCACGTTTCAAGGGCACTAGATGACGAAAAATAGGTTAGTTCCATATTCAGGCCATCTGGACGCTTTTCTATTGTTTGTTCCTTCTAATGCACCTTGCAATTCTGCATTGGGATCGGATCTACTTCCTGCTCTAAGCGTGTATTTTTGTCTAAGCCATTATCCTTGTCATCCTTTGCACCTCTTTTGTACAACAGTTCTTTATAGTATTTTATCCACTGCTCTTCGCGGATGGCACTTATACACGGCGTGTCTTTTTCAGTTCGGTTTAAACGCCGGGCCGTATTAGTAATGAGCTAGAAGAAGCGATAGTTTCTAGCGCAAAATTATTAGTGCTAGTAAAAAACAACAATCGTCACAGAAAAATTACGCTTATAGCTTATGGGTATTTCGAAAATCTCAATGGACGGTGAAAGCGGACTACCTCCAATGTACATTACAAGTATTACCACCGACTTGCATTACCGACGATGTGAACTACCACCGACTTGGTTTACTACCGATCTTAAAAGGTTTGTGACAACTACATGAGGTGTCACCGAACTAAAATACCACAGATATGGATTTACATCCACCTGGAACGACAGTCGACGTAAACTACCAAGCGGTTTATCACCGCTTGGAAGTGCTTCCAACTGCAGCCACCAACAGTTGCTGCAACACATCTTACGTGAACGACAGCGAAATTGAATTTCCTTTGATATTAATAATTTTGCAGTAACTGCACTGCAGTATCTTTACAAAGCACATTTTTACTTATATATTTATTACGTATTTCAAATGTGTTTCTAGTATCTTTTCGTTTTTTAAGCTTCAGTTTGAAAATTACTACCCTAACTTTGTTTTTCTATAATTATATATTTGGTCCGCTCCAATGTTTTTGTTTTTCAACAAAAAAGTTAATATTAGAAAATTTGCTTTATTTCATTCCCTAAGGGATACAAAATGTGTGTACTTGGGACGACAACAAATTGCTCTCCTTCTAGCTACAACTTCCTTTAATTACACGGTGTTTAAAAAATTTATGTTTTTGTCCGCAAATATTTGTCCGTGAATATCGTTTTTATAGTACTTGTGTACATGTTCCATAATTGTTGGTAAGGTGTTTTGCATTATTGCCTGCTCCTGTCTAAACTGCTTTCGACATTATATCGTGGTTTTGAAGATATTTCATATAGGTTTTTACACCCTTGCTTACTTCTTCGTTCCAAATTCTAATTCTTATTCTATATTCTATTTACTTTGTTATTTCTAGAGTAAAACTAGAATTGAAATTGTGTGAACCCAGATGGGTCAAAAATAAACCCAGAGGTAACCGAGAACCAGAAAAACTAAGTGGTAAAAGAAAATGTGGGTGGACAATATTGATCTTGACAAAGATAAAGAACGTGAGTATGGTAACACTGAATAAGGAAGAAAAATTAAATGGAAAGACAATGCCTAACTAAGAGAAAACAGCATAAAGAAGATATTAGAACATGTAAATTGGATAAAGAAAAATCTCTTCATTTGGACAACAGTAAAAGAACATTTACAGGTTTTTTGTAACAGTAATTCAGCTAGATTCGTGTTTCTAAAAGCCATTTAAATAGATATTAATCAGGATTGAAAAATATTTCTCCTAAAAAGCGCTTTGCATAGAAAACGTAAAAATTATAGAAACTATAGAAACTACTACTTTTCGATAAATAATAAAAAATATAAAGAAGTAATTAACATTTTATATTATTTTTCCCAATTAAAAATCTTTAAAAGTCTTCACATAAAAAAATTGAATTTTAATATTAAGTCATGGTATGTGAATATTTGAAAAATATTTAAAAAATAGAAAAATTAAGTTTTAGCTAAAGTTAAAAAAAAAATTGGTGTTTTCTGGCCTTGAGATTGTTCAGTTAGCTAAAGATAACATACTCTAAAATAAATCTCATTGAAATGTTTGAATTTTGACGATTTCGAATAACTCAATTTTTTAAATAAGTAAAAATCACTCGGTATATGTGATAGGAGCTAAATAGGTTTTTAGACAGGTACAAATTATTGACGTAAAACTTTTTTTGAAGAAATAATTTTTTTTTCCATATTATGCCGACTTTTTAGCGAACACTGTATACAGGGTGCCCGAATTTCGTAGGGACAACATGGGTAACTTTTGTATTTGAAGAGATAGAGAGATGGTTAAATTAGCAAAAAGATGCAGGTTTGAGAGCTCATTAAGAATCCATCTTCAAATTTTACTTGTCATGGCCCACTTGTCTAAAATTTAAAAAAAAAACAAAATCACATTTTTACTTATATATTTATTACGTATTTCAAATGTGTTTCTAGTATCTTTTCGTTTTTTAAGCTTCAGTTTGAAAATTACTACCCTAACTTTGTTTTTCTATAATTATATATTTGGTCCGCTCCAATGTTTTTGTTTTTCAACAAAAAAGTTAATATTAGAAAATTTGCTTTATTTCATTCCCTAAGGGATACAAAATGTGTGTACTTGGGACGACAACAAATTGCTCTCCTTCTAGCTACAACTTCCTTTAATTACACGGTGTTTAAAAAATTTATGTTTTTGTCCTCAAATATTTGTCCGTGAATATCGTTTTTTATAGTACTTGTGTACATGTTCCATAATTGTTGGTAAGGTGTTTTGCATTATTGCCTGCTCCTGTCTAAACTGCTTTCGACATTATATCGTGGTTTTGAAGATATTTCATATAGGTTTTTACACCCTTGCTTACTTCTTCGTTCCAAATTCTAATTCTTATTCTATATTCTATTTACTTTGTTATTTCTAGAGTAAAACTAGAATTGAAATTGTGTGAACCCAGATGGGTCAAAAATAAACCCAGAGGTAACCGAGAACCAGAAAAACTAAGTGGTAAAAGAAAATGTGGGTGGACAATATTGATCTTGACAAAGATAAAGAACGTGAGTATGGTAACACTGAATAAGGAAGAAAAATTAAATGGAAAGACAATGCCTAACTAAGAGAAAACAGCATAAAGAAGATATTAGAACATGTAAATTGGATAAAGAAAAATCTCTTCATTTGGACAACAGTAAAAGAACATTTACAGGTTTTTTGTAACAGTAATTCAGCTAGATTCGTGTTTCTAAAAGCCATTTAAATAGATATTAATCAGGATTGAAAAATATTTCTCCTAAAAAGCGCTTTGCATAGAAAACGTAAAAATTATAGAAACTATAGAAACTACTACTTTTCGATAAATAATAAAAAATATAAAGAAGTAATTAACATTTTATATTATTTTTCCCAATTAAAAATCTTTAAAAGTCTTCACATAAAAAAATTGAATTTTAATATTAAGTCATGGTATGTGAATATTTGAAAAATATTTAAAAAATAGAAAAATTAAGTTTTAGCTAAAGTTAAAAAAAAAATTGGTGTTTTCTGGCCTTGAGATTGTTCAGTTAGCTAAAGATAACATACTCTAAAATAAATCTCATTGAAATGTTTGAATTTTGACGATTTCGAATAACTCAATTTTTTAAATAAGTAAAAATCACTCGGTATATGTGATAGGAGCTAAATAGGTTTTTAGACAGGTACAAATTATTGACGTAAAACTTTTTTTGAAGAAATAATTTTTTTTTCCATATTATGCCGACTTTTTAGCGAACACTGTATACAGGGTGCCCGAATTTCGTAGGGACAACATGGGTAACTTTTGTATTTGAAGAGATAGAGAGATGGTTAAATTAGCAAAAAGATGCAGGTTTGAGAGCTCATTAAGAATCCATCTTCAAATTTTACTTGTCATGGCCCACTTGTCTAAAATTTAAAAAAAAAACAAAATCACATTTTTACTTATATATTTATTACGTATTTCAAATGTGTTTCTAGTATCTTTTCGTTTTTTAAGCTTCAGTTTGAAAATTACTACCCTAACTTTGTTTTTCTATAATTATATATTTGGTCCGCTCCAATGTTTTTGTTTTTCAACAAAAAAGTTAATATTAGAAAATTTGCTTTATTTCATTCCCTAAGGGATACAAAATGTGTGTACTTGGGACGACAACAAATTGCTCTCCTTCTAGCTACAACTTCCTTTAATTACACGGTGTTTAAAAAATTTATGTTTTTGTCCTCAAATATTTGTCCGTGAATATCGTTTTTTATAGTACTTGTGTACATGTTCCATAATTGTTGGTAAGGTGTTTTGCATTATTGCCTGCTCCTGTCTAAACTGCTTTCGACATTATATCGTGGTTTTGAAGATATTTCATATAGGTTTTTACACCCTTGCTTACTTCTTCGTTCCAAATTCTAATTCTTATTCTATATTCTATTTACTTTGTTATTTCTAGAGTAAAACTAGAATTGAAATTGTGTGAACCCAGATGGGTCAAAAATAAACCCAGAGGTAACCGAGAACCAGAAAAACTAAGTGGTAAAAGAAAATGTGGGTGGACAATATTGATCTTGACAAAGATAAAGAACGTGAGTATGGTAACACTGAATAAGGAAGAAAAATTAAATGGAAAGACAATGCCTAACTAGGAGAAAACAGCATAAAGAAGATATTAGAACATGTAAATTGGATAAAGAAAAATCTCTTCATTTAGACAACAGTAAAAGAACATTTACAGGTTTTTTGTAACAGTAATTCAGCTAGATTCGTGTTTCTAAAAGCCATTTAAATAGATATTAATCAGGATTGAAAAATATTTCTCCTAAAAAGCGCTTTGCATAGAAAACGTAAAAATTATAGAAACTGTAGAAACTACTACTTTTCGATAAATAATAAAAAATATAAAGAAGTAATTAACATTTTATATTATTTTTCCCAATTAAAAATCTTTAAAAGTCTTCACATAAAAAAATTGAATTTTAATATTAAGTCATGGTATGTGAATATTTGAAAAATATTTAAAAAATAGAAAAATTAAGTTTTAGCTAAAGTTAAAAAAAAAATTGGTGTTTTCTGGCCTTGAGATTGTTCAGTTAGCTAAAGATAACATACTCTAAAATAAATCTCATTGAAATGTTTGAATTTTGACGATTTCGAATAACTCAATTTTTTAAATAAGTAAAAATCACTCGGTATATGTGATAGGGGCTAAATAGGTTTTTAGACAGGTACAAATTATTGACGTAAAACTTTTTTTGAAGAAATATTTTTTTTTCCATATTATGCCGACTTTTTAGCGAACACTGTATACAGGGTGCCCGAATTTCGTAGGGACAACATGGGTAACTTTTGTATTTGAAGAGATAGAGAGATGGTTAAATTAGCAAAAAGGTGCAGGTTTGAGAGCTCATTAAGAATCCATCTTCAAATTTTACTTGTCATGGCCCACTTGTCTAAAATTAAAAAAAAAACAAAATCACCTCAATTCTTTTATATGCTGTAACTTTTTTGTTACTTAAGATATTGAGATGCAATTTGAACTAATTTGCATGGTAATTTAAATACATTTATTGACACTTAATAAAACCAATTTTATTTGTGTAAATATTTAGTAATCTAACCTAACCTCAAAATTTTAAATTGGTACCGCGCAATTTTTTTGGCCCTTTTAAGAGAGGATTTTTTTTTGAATGCAATGATGTATTACATGATATGGAAACTTTTTCAAAATTTTGAAAAACTGAACTTATTCTTTTTACAGGCAGAAATGACTAGTGCTATGATCACAATAACTTTGTTTTTTATTTATTACGTTATTTGTGAAATTATGTTTCGAAACAAAAAGCAGGCTTATCATCATACGTGCCTGTCAGTAGTGTGAGTGTTATTACTTCAACTTATAATGGAAAATTTTGAAAATATGATGTATTTTGTGCGTATATCAAGCGCTACAAGAACGTAGAACTTACACGTGAAACATACAGAACACACTGACACTACTGGAAGGCACGTATTATGATAAGCCTGCTTTTTATTTCGAAACATAATTTCACAAATAACGTAATAAATAAAAAACAAAATTATTGTGATCATGGCACAAGTGATTTCTGCCTGTAAAAAGAATAAGCTCAGTTTTTCAAAATTTTGAAAAACTTTCCATATCATGTAATACATCATTGCATTTAAAAAAAAATCCTCTCTTAAAAGGGCCAAAAAAATTGCACGGTACCAATTTAAAATTTTGAGGTTAGGTTAGATTACTAAATATTAACACAAATAAAATTGGTTTTATTAAGTGTCAATAAATGTATTTAAATTACCATGCAAATTAGTTCAAATCGCATCTCAATATCTTAAGTAACAAAAAAGTTACGGCATATAAAAGAAATGAGGGGATTTTGTTTTTTTTTAATTTTAGACAAGTGGGCCATGACAAGTAAAATTTGAAGATGGATTCTTAATGAGCTCTCAAACCTGCACCTTTTTGCTAATTTAACCATCTCTCTATATCTTCAAATACAAAAGTTACCCATGTTGTCCCTACGAAATTCGGGCACCCTGTATATATATAATTATATAAAATAATTGTCCTTCAAATACATAATGTTAGATCTTCATCTGTGGGCATCAAGGTTTTAAAGCAACTCTTTTACTATACTTAAGAGACTTAATATATGGATATTTACGTAATAATGCAAAATTAGATCGCACTAAGGTCACTGTGAAACTTTATTGTTGATATTGTTGTTTCCACAAAAGCAGCAATTTATTAATCAATCTCTAATATTTTACATTTTCAATATTATGCTGCACAAAGTACTAACTGAATAAAATTGCTTCCAACCTTTTTTCCGTAAGATAATTTTTACTTAATAGCCTTATATCTACACAGCGGAGAATTTGCAGCACTTTTAGGGAATTTTAAATTTGTATTTGGCATTTGTTCCTTTTGGATATTTTCAGTATCCATTTCAGGTCGTTAATGTGCGGCTTTCATTTCGTTTTTGGAAATGTTTAAAGAGCCATACTTTTATTTCCGAATCTATAGAAATAGATTTGGCCTTATTGGTTTGGAGAATTGCTCACTAGCTTAATTTTATCGTAACTCTCTGGCTGGTACAAAACCATTTACTGTATACAAAATGCCTTTTCCTTTATGCAAATTCTGAATTTTTACTGTATTTTTTATTTATTAAAATTAGTAATTTAATTATCGACGTGCACCATCCGGCGATTACGAGAACTCATCTCGACTACTCCATCTGGTTCAACGGAATTTGTCACGGTAAAAAATTGAACTTACTTTTCGTAACTAATGATTACTTATTGTTTGTGACAATTATTGTACGTATAACTTTATTACGCATCCGTTTATCCCTACAACAAAAACATTTCAAAAGTGGCATGTAAATCAAATTGAAAATATTAAGATTTTTCTCGAAATTCAGTTTCAGTTTACTAATTTAACCGATCCTGTTTTTAATAATGAGAAAATTCGTAGCACAATGTATGCAATAATTAAACCATAGCATATTAACCTAATGCTCAGACAATAAAAAAGTTATTTCACTAGTCTCATTTTAGGATCGAGTATATCTAGAATACAGTTGCTGATGTAGTAAAAATATGAAATTTCAGGCTTATGATTCTGTATCAACCAATTTTTGCTTAGTAGTATATTGTGAACACTAGAATTACTCACATATAGCACCATAATTTGTTTACTATGCCATCCAAATAATTTTGTCTCTTTTAGATTTAATAATAAACAAATCTTTGGTGAAACCTCTCCCTCTCCTACTTCTCAGTCTCCCTATAATTGTGGCGGAGTGGTTCGGGAATGATGGTTGCATCAGAATAAATTAGGTGTGTTCCTGTTTCAGTTAGACCCAGGAAGAGGTTTTATCGTATTTGTTACCGTCTAAATCGGTATTTAGGGCACTTTAGTAAAATCAAAAAAGCAGAGATCACCGTAATTACGCTACAACTGTCATGTAACGGAAAGTTGGCCAGCTAAACACAGTGGTAGGAAGGGTTTGATTCGGTACAAAGTTTCACTTTGAATATATTGAAATGAAATAGTCATGTAAATGTGAGTCCTCAACTTGACAACAATCGCAACGGATAATTCTATATTTAATATTATAAAAGGGAGTCCACTCGCGGCCACCATAATAACAACCGAGGTTTTCCTTAATCTTCTGTACGAATACTACACAACCGAAGTGAGAAATAGTCAGAGGTTACAGCTGAAATTGTCAAAATATTAATAATTAGAATGCGCCACTAAATGTTTTTTATGGGCGTATCACCGTAAAAACTATGTCACAATACCTTATAGTGTTCGGGCGGCCAATTTTCAGAAACGACGATAGGAGGCTAGGGCTAAGGGGCTAGGGAAAATTACAGCAAAAGCACCCTTAATGGTTGATGAGAGCTGGTTTAGGATATGCATCACAAAATATTTGGCAACAGCGGCGTTGGGGTGAAATCACCTTTATGAAGGGATGCGGGTTGTCGATCGTCTAAACGACGAGTAGAAAGAGGTTAACCAGACGACCAATTACAGCCCACCTGGTAATTTCCTAAAAACCTCCCATGTTTAAAACTCGCCATCAGGCGTTTTACAGCCATGTACGACAGAAGGTTTTCTGGCTATAATCCCCTACACAACCCCCAAACTGAAAAACCACCCCTCACACACACAAGGACTGCCCTCGTTAATTAGCTACCATCGGCTTCGTTATAGTTTGATGACTCGTATCACCAAAGAACGCAGCTGAAGCTCAGGTTTACCACTAATAACAACGGTGTATGTCAAAGTAAAATGCTTCTTAACTTTTTGAATGCGTGATTCGAACTGACTTAGGGGCGCGACAAAAAGAAAAAAGACACAATCCAAATGTCACTACCTAGTTTCCTTCACACATACGAATTCCCTCTATTTCACAATGGTGCGCCAACTTTTATGGGAAACACACGTGCACGAAGTCACGTAGGCTAACTCGGAGCCCGCCAGAGTATACATACAATATACATTATTGTTTATACAATGTGTTTGCCGCTATATGCAGATGATTTTATAAGAAAGTTCAAGGTGGAGGACCGGGTAAGGTGACAAATTGCAACGATCTCCTTTTGGCTAAGGTCGTTCCCTTCTGAATGAGGAAATGCCAATCATCTCTTTTGCTATTAGTCGTAGTTTAGTGACGCCCGAATAATAATAATGACCTACTTTTGACGTAACTGCTGAACTTAGAAACACCCACGAGTCCCATTGCTTTGAAAATAGAACAGCTCCCGTATCCCACTGTAGCTAGCTGCACTCACTTGTGGTATGATGGCTTATAGTTGAGAGCTTATTAATCACACAATTACAGACTACCAATTGTTTTGTCTGTGTCTGAGAGCCTGTCTGGCGTTAGAATTTTAAAATGGCCGCCGGAAATGACACTTACCTCGTTTCTTTTCTGTAACTCGGTTCTACAGCGGTTGTGCTAACAATAAAATAAAGAATGATGAAGGTTATTAGAGATGTTTTGACATATCTTAGCGTTTGTGAGATATAGCTCCCGGAATTGTCAATTTCCAATGTAAACTAGATGTAACAATTTTATTTTTAAACAATGCGAGCCAGGAAGGATTGAATCAATATGTGTCATGAAGTTAGGTTATTTTATGTGACAGTTCGATTAATGTCATATATTTCTTTCATGTTAATTATAACGCAAAAAACATAGCAAAGTTATATTTTATGACTATTTTGACACTTAAATTCGCTTGAACAATTTTTTTTTATCTCATTCGCTTGAACAATTTTTTTTTTATCTCATAAATAGATTCTAGCACAAGTGCCGTAAAACCGACCTTAAACGAATTACTGAGGAGAAATCAGGTTGTTTCAGTTTCTGGAGGGGCATTACGAAATTAGGACGCCACACAGGAACTCAGCCACAGAATCAGACAAAACATCTGGTAGTACGTGATTGGGTGATTTTTTATAAGCTATACATTCCCAGTAGTCATTCTATTCCTTCAGGCAAAATCCCGCGGAGTAGGATATATTAACTGATGCCCTTACACTTTACTTTTACTTAATCCTGATTCCTATCTACCTTTAGGTAGAAAGCGTCGTGGATTTAATTCGTGCTTGGTATCATTTTCCATATTTTCTCTCCATTTCTTTCTGTCTTCCGTGATTTTCCTTATATTACTCCGGACCGCACCTCGTATGTTCGTCTAACTATTATTTCTTCTCGCATCCTGTTTATATGTCCTAACCATCTTAATTGTCCCTTATTGTAGATTATGTCTTATAGGTTATATTTCCAATGTTTCCCAGTTTCCCTGTACGTAACGTTTATTATTCTGTATAACTATCTTTTTAGCTCGATTCTTCGCAGGAACCGCATTTCCATGCTTTATATTTTGCATTTTTTGTCGTTCAGTTGTTGACCATGATTCGACCCATATCAGGATCTGTGAACCATATCTTTATATATTTCCGCTTTCGTTTCCCTTTTCTAACAGCATTAAAAAAGTCTGCCTGTTGCTCCAATTCTTTGGTTGATTTCTTCCTCAATTTTCCGCACCTATTGATCGGCACTCTTAGGTATTTAAAATCCTTATCATTTGTTCTAGTTTCTTTTTCTTCCACTTCTATGTTATGCTTTCTTGGCTCTGGATTTATGATCATTGTTTTCCTTTTTTTATTATTTATTAGCCTATTCCTCTTTTTTCCGTTCTGTGTCATGTACCTGCATATGGTGTAGTAGCTCCCGTTTTGCTTAACCTAGTATAAACCATGTCGTCTGTAAATATAAGTTCTCTCACTTGTTTTTTTTTCGTGTTATAGTTTTCCCATTGTGTAAGGTTTTATTTATTTATTACGTTCTTTTACTGCATCATCTACGTCTACTATGAATAGTAACGAAATTGGTACGCATCTTTGTCTGCGTCCTACTCTAGTTTCGAATATTTTTCGATGTTCCATTTCTTGTCCGCACATAGTTTAAGCATCTTCTATACAGGTTTCATAATGATGTCTGCTAGGTTGTCCTCTATTCCTCTTTTCTTTAGACATTCCTACACATCCTCTCTTCTGACTCTGTCAAAGGTTTTTTTCAGGTCCACGAAGCATACATGCGCTTGATCTGCCTTAGTGTAAAAAATAAGTCCTGCGTAGTCCTGTTTTCTCGGAAACCACACTATGAATCTCCTGGGGATGTCTCCATTTCTGTTCGGATTCTGAGTTCCTTGCGTATATTTTTACTAGGTATATTTGGTAACGTTACTCCTCAGTAATTACAGCATTCCTAGTCGTTTGGAGTACCACTTTCTTTAATTATGCTGATAAACACCTCCAGTACTGTTTCCTTTGCCTTTTTCTTCTGCGTATGTTATCATTTCCGCAGTACTCCCGTCATGCAGCTTTGCCTACTTTCCGTATTGTGTTGCTTTTCTCAGTGCTTACCTCTAGTCATTTTTTTTCTGTTTTTTCTTTCTGCACTTTTCTGCTTTTCGTGTGGTTTTTGCATTGATGTCGTCCTTTTCTGTCTCTAGTAATTCCTGAAAGTACTTTTCCCATCTCTCTATTATCTCTTCCTTCCTGTTTTACTATTTACTCTGTTTTCATTTTTCGTTCGTCTCCAGTGTCACGTTTCTTTTCTTCTCTTAGTTGCTTTAGCGTTCTATAAAATAGCTTTTGATTATATTTATAGTTGTTTTTTCACTTTGTTGGTAGCCACGCTATATTTTTTGCTTTCATTATTTTCTGGCTTCAGAGTACTCTCTCCATTTATTTCTTCTTCTTTTTATATATTTTTTTTTCATTTTCTTCTGTCCACCGTTAGGTTTCTTCTTACTGTACTATTACCTACTCTCGCTGTACCACAGCTCTTTTGTTACTTCTATCAGTTTGCTCCCATTTTTTCTTCCACTGTTGTTTCCAGGTTCACGTTTTTGTATTTTCCCATTCAGTATTGTTTTGTAATGTACTCTTACTTCAAGTATATTTTAGTCTGTCGTTTGTTATCTTTTCTTTTATTGTGGCTTTTATTTTTTTCTGCTCTCTTTCTTTCCATTACATTAATAAACAGATCGATAGTGGCTTCCTCTTTCGGCATATCTTTTTTACTCTTACGTCTTTTACTGATTTCCAACTTGTTTTTGCTTACTAGAAAGAAATCAATGATAGATCTTTCCTCCCTCTGTGGTTCTTCCCTTGTCTATTGATAAGGGTCGCTGTGTGTAAATTTCCAATTTGCCGCTATCAATTCATTTTGCTATACACAGATCTAGTATTTTTAAACCACTTGTGTTTTGTGTTTCTTCGTCTTCTTTGCGTAAGATGATTTCTGTTACTGACTTTTCCATTTTGGTCTCTCATTATTAAAATTTCGTTGTCTTTTTATCTATTTCCTTTTGTAGTTCTTCAAAAAATACTTCTTTTGATTCTTTCTCTGGGTCTTCGTTTGCTCCATATAGTAATCTATAGCCATGCCTTTTCCATTTCTCCTACAATTTACCCTTCCTTGCCGTAACTACTGCCCACATTCCAAGTTTCCTAAATTCTTTATAATTTTTCTTATTACATGTTTTATCATTTTTTATATGAGTTTGCCTGGGGCCGTTCTTTTATGTTGCCCGTTCTGTTTTCCTCTAAGTTTTTTTGTCTGTTTTCGATTTCTCCTTCGCTCCTTCATGTTGTAGGCTCCATAAATTCTTTATTGTTAACTGTTAGCTTCTGGTACCCTACCTTGACCGTTGAAGTTAAGTTTTTCCCCTCTTCTCGAGCTATGCCTGATTTCGTATTGTATTTTTTTTTTCTTCATATGTCATATTGTTTTCAATGAAAAATCCGTTTTTCCTTTAATGAACAGAATTCCTGTATTGTTTTGATGCTATGTGCTTTTTGTTGTTGCTGTGTCCTACCTGTAATTCATTTTCCAATAATTCTTGCAATCCTTGTTTTCACTTCATTTTTTCTTTCCTCGATGCCGCTTATTATAATGTTCCATTTTCACTTGTCTTTCTTTAGTTTTTTCATTGTAGGTTCTATGATTTCTATATTTTTGTTGCATATACTGTTTTCTCCAGCTTTCATCATTCTTCTCTCTTTCACCTGTTCTCTCTTATTTTCATTTTCATTTCGTTTAATTCCTCCACATCTCTAGCTTTTAGAATTCCTGTTTTATTTTGTCGTATTCAAGTGATTTAATAACTCACGCTTCATTTGCTCTTCCTCCTCCTTTTGCGATTTTGCTTTTGTCTTTGCCTGTCCGCTCATTCGTTTCAATTTGGTTCCTCTCTTTTTGTTTTCTTTACTGGACTTGCGTCTTTATCAGTTCGGGCAAGATCCGATGCGGCAGGTTGTCGACTTTGCATTGCTTTTTCATGTCAGTTGTTTGATAACGCGTTTCCAATATCAAACGTTTGTGTTCTGCAATTACTGTTTTTCCTAATTGACACACTATTTCGTTATACACTTCTACCGCTCGAAAATGCTGTCACTTTAAAATTTTTTCACGATAAGTCTCACGTTCCCGCGCATTCGAGCGCTACAACCACTATAAATTTAGAAAATTTTTCCAGCACTAACGATCCCGGTCCGACTTCACGAATTTCACCTACGTCTCTACGCTACTCGTGAAAATAAAATTTCATCGTATTTGGTATGGCATTGTACTATATTTCTATATCCAGAATCGTTGAGTAAAGTGGTATTTTACGCCTTAGCAACCATTACAACATAGCAACGGCGATTCGTCTTACGTTTCGCAATAATGAAGTGCATTGTTGGTGGCATTGTTAGTGTATGTCGCATTCGAAGTTAGCAGGTTGTGCTTTCCGTCAATCTTCACACAGACTGATACAGACTGACGCAAAATGTAACCTAATATAGTATATTTGATATAGACTTCTACTACTACCAACTACTGTACTACAAAGGCATAGCATTAAATGGAGCTGCTTATTGTGTTTCATTACATAAAATCGAGTTCTTCGCAGCTTGGTTAGGTTTGAAATATAATGTTAGTTTTATATAAATATTAAATATTTCATAGTTCTATATAAAATGCGATAAAATACTCGTAGTATACTAAACTCGTATGGCTGTTTAAGCAACCATACTTGTTCAGTAAAGCATAACTTTTCTAAACTAGTTGCGTAATGTACTATTTTTGCATAGCGATCGTGAAAGTCGTCTTTTTTTATGAAAAATCGTATTGAAAGTTTTACTTTTTTTGACGCAAAAATAGTGAAAAAAGTACAGTTTTTTTAACTATTTTATTGAAATGTCAATTTGATGGTTCTCAATTCCGAAGTCCTTTGCGACTAAATTTCGACCAAGAGATCACTATGCAAAAAAAACTACGTGTACAACACGTTTTGAAAGTCCTTTTTTTCATTCATTTCTTGATTAACTCGGGCTTCGTCCTCGTTATCAAACTGCAAATTCATGAAAAAAAGTATGACTTTGAAAACTAGTTGTACAAATTACTATTACAAATTAACCACCAATAAAAAAGCAAGCGCTGAAATTATGTCCTGGACCAAGAAATGGAGAATTAGAATACATTTTGAAAAAATCTTACACCACGCTGCCGTAAAACAAGATAACGAGAATATTCCTTTTCAAAACCTGTATATACTAATGAACCTAGATTAAAAACTGAGATGGATAGAACGTATACCAAGAACTAAAACAAATTTCTTTCGAAGTAAATACCAATGTCGCTTGCTTTTAGTTAAAATTACCTTTCCTTTCTTCTTCTCTTCTTCTTCCTACACCTATATTAAAGCATGGCTTGTTATTCCGTTACATTTATTGGAATTTGTATTTACAGATGCAGTTGTTTTGCATTCAAAAATTAAAACTTATTTGACAAAAATATATGTATCACAATTACCACACAAGAAACTGCAACTAGTATATGATTAACCTGCACCACACTGTTAGATATAAAAAACTGCCACGGCGGTATTCCTATGTTAGTATATTTAATAGCTTACTTCATCATGTAAAACAATGCAGTACTTACACGCAATTTAAAAACTTTTCCAGTATTCCATTTTTTACTATATCTTAAGTATCTATTGTTCAGTGTAATGTTTGTTTATTTAGTGTCTACATATTCTTAATGTGTGTACAACATATCATGGTCTAAACACAAATATACATTTGTTCATTTAGAGGTGAAACATTCGGGCTTTTAGATGTTAGGGCTAAAGAACACAAAAATTCAATTAAAAAGTACCAGATTCAAAAATCTAAAATTGCTTGGAATAATAACCATATCATACAATGGCATAACACATAGATTTTATCTAAAGAATCAATGTGATCTAGATGTAAATTTAATGAAACCGCGTATATTTTACTTAACAAGGATGAATGCGTTTCGTCGTTCTCGGAGATTTAGAAAAAAAATTGGATGTCAATCCTTAAAGACCAGATCAAGTAGGTAGTCTGCTGGCAGTATTAAAGTACGTTTTTTTCCTATACAAATTTTGAAGGTCAAAGAATTTAGGGTTTATGTTGGCATTACTTGGATTCCTTTAAAAAATATATGTTGATAGAATTTGTTTTAGTAACTTTTTAGAACTAAAAATTGGTGGGAAATTAAAATTTGGCATTAAAGGAGTTTGGTTTTTAGGTAAACTTCTCTTCTGGCCTCTTAGACTGCAGCTCAGAACAGTTCCTCTGCACACTTTAGAATTGCTTTTTTTGCATTTCATTTTAAAAGATTCCGTCTTTTACGCATATTCGTTTTCAAAAAAAATCTGAAAATGTAATTTTAAATGTCAAAATGACACGTTGTTTACAGAAAAACCCGACGAAAATAAATTTTTTAGTCATTTAAAAAAAGCAGTTTTGCCAATTTTATCTTGACCTTGAAAATTTTTATAGGAAAAAAACGTACTTTAGTAAATTTATTGGAAATTGGTCACTTTTCAGTTCCAATAGAAAAGCTGAGTTTTCCTTGTTCAGTTTTAGTTTTTATTGTTAATTCGTTGATAACGAAGACAGATGCTTCATCCAAACGTTTGTATTCTAATAGTTTTCATTTTGTAGTGTGGTAATATTACATACCGAGATGGAAAGCGTTTCATTCCTGTCGAGAGATTAAGTAGTTAACCGAGACGCGTAGCGTCGAGGTCAACTTTATCTCGAGACAGATTTGAAACTTTTCACCGTGGTATGTATACTAATTTATTCGCAACCACTTTATTCTAAACAATAATTGGAAAAATTATTATATTATGATACGACAGGTTGTGACGCGCATGAATGGATGAACGAGATTCCAGTGTCCCTACCAACACAGCGGTCGGGAATGTACCTCCCGCACTCAAATGCGGTCAGTAATGTTAACATTACATATATGGTTGAGAATAAAGTAACTAATAAACAGCTGGAAATATAATTTTTCCCTATAAATCAGTTTTTAAGTTAACTCCTGAGGGTATTATTATAATCAGGACAGCCCTGTGTCTAGGATTACCAGTTTCATTCACCTTATAGTTTTCAAGTTTCCTCCATATACAGGTTACATTGAACACACTGTAATAAGGTCGGTCTGAAATATTTTAATTCGTCATAGGATTTTTTCTTGTATAAGCGTGCAGACGTTGTTGATTACCAATTAAATTATTTACTCAATCTTGTATAACACATTCATTGAGCACTATTTTTTACAAGTTTATGTTTGATTAAATTAAAATCTTGTTTTGAATTTAAATTAATCTAGTGATTATTTAAATGCATTCTAGTGGCTAATTATTTCATTTCTAGTTATTTGCTACTTTACATAACGGTGTTAATATTTTATCTATTTCAAAATATTAGTTATGTTTCTAAGAAAGAGACCAATCGATTTAAAGCACGTATAAAAAAGAACTATATAAAAATAAATTTAAATGATACAGTACATATTTATGAATATTCCAAATTTTCACCTAGGGATAGTAATTAGGTGGAAGCAAATGTGTGTATATGGTATATTATTCCCATAATAAGTATAATAAATAACAGGTCCTATGTAAGCAAAATTATAAATTAGCATACATTAGAATAATCAATCTCCGAAATACTAATTACCATTACCATCTGACAAAAAAGAACTAGTTTTTCTTGCCGATAGCTAAGGATACTACAATAAAGCTAACTTTGCGCTAATAAAAAGATCAGAGACAAAGTACAATCACGAGTTGTGATTGCGCGCTATTGAAACTATTGAATTATTGTCAGTTTTCACTCGATATCTAGTTACGATGATAGTCAATAGGATCGGAAGTTGATGATTGTCAAATTTATCCGTTTCCGTTTGGTCATCAGGTTTGATTTGCCAATAATTTTTATAGTAACACAACCGAAATAAGTTGGGTTATGGTTTAGCATACCAATAAGCTAAAATTTGTAACGCAGAAAATTTCCCCAGCAGTTCAACAAAAGTGAAAAGTGAGAATATCGAAATCAAATCTAAAAGAATTTGAGTGATTATTTTATAATTTAACAAGTTTTGTACTTAATAGAGGAAATTACATTTAATTAGTTTTATTAAAGGTTTTTCCATATTTACCGACTTTCGGAAAATAGTGAATGATCGTAATAGAATTTGCAAGATCGGGCCTAAATTGTATTTGGGAATATTATTTTCTTGGGTAAATACGAAAACGCCGTTGGTTAAAAGCAATCAAAACTAGACGACATACAGATATCATAAACCCCAAATCATATAAAAAAGTTTCCAAAATAATAGATAAACCTGTAGAGGTTGTTTAAACTAACAGTTTTAATAAATTTTCGTTAAGGCATTATCAGTCAAAATTCAAACGCTCTGAATAGTAAACAGCACATGAATGCAGAACAAAACAAAATGAGAAGATGCAAGCGTTTTATCAAAACAGTGAGATGCAGTGACTTTTTCCATCAGCTCTTTGGGACGTCCGCTTTTTAGGATACATTAATTTAGTCTTCGTAATCTGTTACAACGGTGCTTTTAGTATAGATGCAAGGAATTTCACATTCATAGGTGACAATTTGGTGACAAGGTAAAATGTTTCAATAATTAAACAAATCCCTACCAAGTTTTGAACTCGTAACCTTAAGTTTAGCATTCCAGCTCTGTATCATTACACCATCGTGACTCATAGTTATGCGGGCGCTTAACTGGTATTGCAGGTATCCTAAATATAAATTGAAAAACACATACTAATAAAAACAGCTAATCTTGTCCACAAGCTTTTCAGTTCTTTGCATTAATATTTTAGACAAATTGTCGCAAAAATCATCCCGATAGGCTATGTTGTTTTCAAGATAGTGTATTTACATCCATTCGGCGGGGCACCTTCACCAAACTGTATTTTCAGACTTTCTTTTAATGCCAAAGCGGTTGTTGTTTCCACAAAACTTATGCAGTTTCATGAGACCTGTCATATAATTTGGGTTTGCTTTCGATTGATTGAGCGTTTGAGTCAAAAAATTTAAAGAAGTACAAATGGTCGGAACCGCAAGTAATACTTGACAAATCGTGCGCAAGCAAAAAATAACCAAGCCACGTGCTGAGACCATCGCGGAAGACCAGGATTCCTGTCATTCAGGTAAACATAAGCAAATCTAACTAGTACATATTGACCCGTCCGACAGGCGGATATACCCGTGCGCATGTGTAATAAACAAATAAATTATTTCGTAGGAAGCACCAACAATAAAAAGAGGCTTCAAAAGCCTCCTTAGCTGGTAATTGTCATATAAACATTAATATCGGAACATTTTTCTATTCACGAGCTGAATGCTTCTAAAAAAACTAGGATTAGTGTTAAGATATTGCAAATAGAATATAAGTGACGAGTGGTTGCGCTAATGGCCGAAAACCACATGAACATTTACTTGTTAACCACAAACTTGAGGTGTAAGAACCGCATGCGGTTTTGGTTTATAAAGGAATTTTGGCGTTCCATAAGGAGGGGTAACTGAACTGTATTGTTTACGTCTCCAACCCGCTAGAAACTGAATAAATGGATATTGCTGCATCTGCAAGTTTTGTTTTTTAAATGTATAATTGTAAACGCACCAATATCAATACCACAAATCGGATGTTAGTGTGTGTCTGGATGGCTTTTTATAGAATCGGCTGCAATACAGGCCATCTTGTGCACCCAAAAACGTAGTTGTTTCGATGTTAGTCACAGTCTCGGGAACATTGCGTCGAAAAAACGTATAATAAATATTTTCAAAATGGCGGAACATCATTATGTAGGTACCTTTCCAATACGCGAGGAACTCGATAGAGAGATATCCATGTACCTACAGGCTCTATTTTGAACAACATGTATTTGTGAACGATTCAGCATTTTAAGCAGACATTTTCACGTTTAACTTAATTGCTTTTCATGAGTTTGGCTGAAGTAGACGTCATCTTATGCACCTACACAACGTAGTTGTTTATCTCTTAACCAGAAATTAAAGGTAAAAGGAAACTTCTAACGACAGAAGGTACTCGAGTAAAATTCGTAGGCTGTTTGTAGGCAACCCAATTAGCATCTGCAGATAATACTCTACGTATTTTGTTAAAAACTACGTAGCGGAAAATATAAAAGAAATGCATAACCCCACAGATGCCAAGCTAATCCTCTCCTTATAACTGATGATTTACAATGAAGGACGTTGGTAGATACTTATAGCGGGATACGGAAAGTTCGTTCCCCACATTTCGTTCCCCACATTTCGTACCCCACATTTCGTTCCGGGGATATTTCGTCTCCCCACATCTCGTACCCGGAAACTTCGTTCCCGAGCGAGCTCAATTTGTTTCCTAGATTACAAGGTGTTGAAAAACGAGTGCAGCGATCGGAATACAGTTAGAAAATTACATATATTTTATTTAATTTATATTATAATAACAAAATAAATTGCATTTATTAAAAATGACGGTCTAATCTAAGTACGTATCTTTCTGATATTTTTTATATTGCCCTAATTTCTCATTCTGAACAACTTTCCTTTGTAATATTTTGCCGTATCATGAACAAAAAGGGTAGTTTACCTGAAAAGAAAATATTTTTTGCTTAACTGTCAAGGCCGACTTGTTTTTGAAAAACTTAAAATTTTCTTAAAATTCTCTACAAACCAAGCAGAAATTATAATTCCTATGACATTTTTATGTAAAACCATAGAGCATATGCTTTTTGGTAAAACTAAAAATAAAATTTAGTTCCCTCTTGTAAACTCAATCCGGGGACATACTGTATATAGTTCTTATCAGTTTATTATAACAAAAAATTAATTAAAATATCTTTCATTTTCCAACTGCATTCCGATCGCTGTACTAGTTTTTCAACACCGTGTAATCTAGGAGACAAATTGAGCTCGCTCGGGAACGAAGTATCCGGGTACGAGATGTGGGGAGACGAAATATCCCCGGAACGAAATGTGGGTTACGAAATGTGGGGAACGAAATGTGGGGAACGAACTTTCCGCAAACCACCTATAGCATACATACGCAGAAATTTAGTTGATTATTGCTAAAGAATTATTATGTTATTAAGAAAACACTTTAAGAATATAAAATTATGAATCTACTCACAATTTCACAAAGATCGGTTTACTTCAAACCAATAAGTTACTTTTTACATTAAATTAGGGTTTCATCAAGATACTCGATATTTGTCAACCTTTGCATAGGTGTATTAATTTCATATTATAAAAACTTAATATTATTTCGACGTATTTTAAATAAAAATTGCACTTTACCCGAAGGAACAATAGTTTTTTAGGCCGTACAACCCAAGCACCATCTGGTCTTCGCATAGATGTAATAGCTATTTATATATCTAGGGAGCAAATGCATTCATTTCCTCCAGCGTGTGAATTTGATGCCCGACGTGTTAGCAATTTTTTCTTTCAACGTATGTTCTATAGCGCGAAATATCAAAAATTTGCTTTAGGAAATCATTGTAGTGACTCTAGATTTCTGTAGTGACATTTTGTATAATTTGCAAATCAACATAACGTTATAAAGCCTTGGTGTAATATCCATGATGACACAAACACAAATGCGGGAGGTAACAAATATTGGCTCCCGCCAGGAGTTAATAAAAATTGCCTCCAGCTGATTGGAAATTGACAGTTTTGTTTCCTGAAACTAGGGCGCAAAAGCCGACTTTCTATACAATGAGTAAAAAAAATTATTTTTCTACAACTATCAAAAAAAGGGGACATTCGCGCATCGCTATCAATGCGCGAAGTTTTCCGTTTTTTAAAGAGTTAAAAAATGGGATGCTTTTAACATTTCTGTATTAAGTGAGCGAAATTAATGATTTCTTTTGACGAGGCGACAGCCGAGTCAAAAAAGTCATTCGAACGCTCTAAAATATTTCGCGCTCGTAATACAAACAATATTTTTTCTACAACCGTCAAACAAGAATATCAATATTATTTCAGTTATATCAATGTTTGGCGCTCTAATGGGCAAAACGCCTTTTTTCACGTCGTTAGTGGTAACGTAAATAAATTAGTAATTTGTACAACTAGTTTTAAGTCATACGTTTTTTAATGAATTTGCAGTTTGATAATGAGAGCGAAGTGCGTGTTAATCAAGCAAATGAATGAAAAAGAGGACTTTCAAAACGTGTTGTATACGTAGTTTTTCTGCATAGTGATCTTTTGGTCGAAATATAGCCAAAAAGAACTTCGGAATTGACAACCGTCAAACTGATATTTAATAAAATAGTTAAAAAAAGTGTACTTTTTCACGATTTTCGCGTTAAAAAATGTGGAACTTTCAATACGATTTTTCGTTGAAAAAAGACGACTTTCACGATCACTATGCAAAAATTTTAATTTTTTACCTCGCGCATTGATGGCTTTGATTTTGACGGTTGTCGGAAAAATATTTTTTAGGTGTAACTTTTCTAGAAGTACTTACTATTATATACTTAAATGATCCTGGAAATTTTAAACTTAGATTAGTCACGAAATGCTTACTTTTTAATATTACTTACGTACACAACAAATACAAAAAAGCAAGTTGTATTGACAAACCTTTTTTTTTCTTTTGTTTTGGGCCTTGATTATCAGTTCTGAATCCCTAGCTTGTAAACCTCTAGGGATTCGTAGATCAGTCAATTCTGGTAACATACAATTGAAGAAAAATTCTTTTAATTTTGGTAAAATGGCATGGTCCCATCAATGCGATTTTTTTACAATTCCCACAATTTCTAAATCCACGTCCGTGTACAATACTAAGTCACAATAATATTTTCCTAATATGTTTAGTTGGCCCTGTATTTGATAGTAGTACATGTGATTAAGTTTTAGTTGCAAGTTACCTTCATCTAGTTCTACACAAATATTTTTATATTTTGTTTCTACGCTTTCCCGCACTTTTTTATTTCTTATAGAAAGAAAGCACTTTACTTCCACTAAACCATCTTTGTTCCCAAGTCCATCAGGACTGGCACTTAGGTAAGGATATTCTTTCGAAATATAAAAGCCACCTGATTTTACGTTGACACTCTTTTCTTGTTCATATTTTTGTATAGCGACCTTTTCATGCGTTCTTCCATAAACGATTGCATCGGTTGTTAGATAAGGTGAGCTATAAAGCTAATTTTTTAGGAGATAATGGCAAGAGGTAGTATCCCTTCGATTACATATTCTCCAAAATGATGAAGCTGTAATTCTATTTGTTCTAACTGTATGCCATTTCACATTATCATGCTGTCCTGTTGTTTCTTTAGCAATTAAAACTATGTTGCCGTTTCGTAAACGGGATAAAATATCTTCTCTCTTCAGTGCCATTTAATCTTCTGCTAAGTCCTCTTGGGCTGCATTTGCTTCGTAATCCATGTTTGCTTCTGCATCTGCAGCATCCCCAAATGTCATCTTCTTTTGAAGATGCAGGCGACTATATTCATTGTCATACATTCTTTTTCTGTAAAATACATTTAAATGATGTTTTTCGTTTTGAGACGGCAAAAGATGTTTATGCCACGATGGCACCGAATTAAAGGATAACGCGCTTCAAAATATAATTAAGCCTTTTTCCACCAGAAAACTTAGCTATAAGGCTCATATACCTCAGCATAATTGGTGGTTACATTTCTTGAAAGGCGGTTTGCTTTTCTTACAACGTTATCTATAATTTTATTAATTTCTTCGGATATTGAACTTGTTTGCAAAATATGTATCAAGTTATCTTCTTATCTTCTTGTGCAATATTCCTCTCTACAATTTGCATGATTGCCAAAAACGTGGTAATAAGGTATATATCTAAGATCCTCGTATAATGTTTCTGTGTCATTTGCTTTCGCAATAGAGTTTCTGACAGCTGCGCTAAGTCGAGGTAGTCTGGATTTTAAAATTATTCTGGCAGAAATTTCGTATTTGGTGGTTACTGCTAATTTATGCATGTTAGAAGTAAAAGATCGTGTAATATGATCCGCGCACTTTAATTTCAAAACGTATCTTCCATAACTTACATTCTCTAAAATTCTTTCGTAAACACTTGAATCGCCATCTCCAACGACGTCTTGTATCTTAAGTCATATAGCACTTTACTTTCATTAAATCCTTGTACGATAATGTCTTGCTCCATGCTGGAAGATGGTCCGTTGTAGTTTTTGAGACACTTATGTACCTTTGGTTCGATATTCTTAGCACTGGCTGTGGCACAAACAAGGCAAAATGTATTTCTCATGCCCAGATATAGCAATTTTTTGGTTTTTTCCCCGATTATGCAGCCTACTCCGGACAAAGATGAAAAGCCATGTCCATACGAACGTTTTGCCCAACCACCATCAACAATTAAAGTGACAAATGGAACACCATGTTCTATATCGCCTCTTTTAACAGCCATTCTTCGCTCTTCTTTGCTGCCTCCGCCATTTCTACCTGAAGTGTTTTCTACCAAATGGCCCCGACCGCCGTTTCAACTTTCCTGTAATATTTCGCGGACAGACTTTGTATGTTCATAACCGACAATAATTCATCGCCTTGACCATATCCTATTCCAATAGATGTTGCTCCCCAAACAAAGGCTTCGTTGATTGAATGCGAAGACTACAAAATTGTTTTTTCGCAATTATCCCAGTAGTAATAAAAATGTGACACAAGTCCCAGCCGTTTTTCTTGCTTGAATATAATTTTTCCCAAGGTACATGTTGTGTCATGTACGTGAAGTTTATTTGCCCCCTTAAGAAAAATAATGATGTCTACAACTCTATTTCCTGACAGAATTGGAAGCTCTTGTACGTGGGATGCCTCTTTTTCGATTTCCAGCTCTGGTTATACCTCTTCGGACAAACTAAAGATATTAAAAAATACCATTAGAAAACTATAAAACTTTTTTTGGAAGTTCTAACTGATGGCTCAATCTTTTTCTTACATTTTTGACCTGCTCTGGAGAGGAATTGCCACTCAAATATCATGTTTAAAAAATATGCAAGGATAACTTACTTTTCAAAATATTTCAGATGCCTATCTTCAGAAACGTTGAAGTTACTTTGGCAAGCATGAAGCGCTTTTTCACGTATTCTTCGGCGTTGCTGCCCTTTTGATTTCTTCCCTCGTTTTCGTACAATGGAAGTACTTCGCATTGTAGAACAGGCAAGGTGGAACACACAATCAAACGAAATAAACAACACAACAGCAGAAAACAATAAAATTTCCGAAATATAACAACGGTAACAAAAACAAGCAACAAGAACAACGAATAATAAACGATAGCAATAGCGAATGCAAGAGCGTAATTGAAAAAGCAGTACCCAACCAGAACAACTCAGGACTAATATAACGCTAGTTACCTGGATGTAAACATAATCTTTTTCTTTGAGAGATTCTTATCGATTACTGAGTGGGCAAGTAAAACAAATTATTAGTGGAATAGAGTTAGAGGTGAATCACCTTTGCTACTTCTATACTTAAATGTAAATACTAGTTGGGTAATACGCACAAATAACGTAAATTAAATCATAGCTTACATAACTGTTTATTTCTTATAATTATATAAATTACCAATTAATTAACTATTAAATATCAAGTAATTATGTACATAAGTGTTTAGTGAAACCATAAGTAATATATATAAATAATTTGCTTATACGAATCAAAACATCTTCAGTCACAAATTCATTTACAAATTGCAGAAACCACTGCTCTATCTGCATACCTGATAAATATTTCTAGACGGAAATCCTTTTACCTGACGCACTTGCAACAAGTTCGAACATAATCTATCCTTTTCTACTGTCTCTTTCATTATTATTTAAAATTCTAGTAAGTTTCATAGACAAGTACAGGCTAAATTATTGATTGATAAATGTTTAAAACCAAAAAACGATGTCTAATGTTTCATTTTAGGTGTTGATAAAGTACTAAAGCGAATTAGTAATTAGGAGAGATTTTATGTTTGTTTTTTGATATTGAATTATATACAATTTCAGTATAATTGCTATATATAGGTTTGGGATGTCGATTTTACTTAATAAAATATGCCATAGCCTAGAATATCTTGTTCTCTATCTACGTTGTAAAGGTGAATTTAATTGAATCTAAACTAAAGCCGTGCTTGTCTAAAACCAAACTCCTAAACTATAGCTAATAATGACTTTTTATTTCAGATATATTAAGTACAGCCCTATTGAATACTTCTCCTGCCAACAATTTCCGAAAAACTTTTTTCATAAACAAGTAAATAATTGTTCCAAGTCGAAATATTATTGGGTACATTTTCCCCTTAAAGCGGATTTTATTTATAATTATTTGGCTATTCTATGTGAGTAGAACTACACAATGTTTTTATGTGCATTTCCAATCCACTAGGAGCTGAGTAGCAGACTTTCTTGTCTTTAATAGATTTATTCCGTGCCTCGGAGAGCACGTTAAGCCGTCGGTACCGGTTATCATTTCGGTGACAGTCGTTAGGTTACGTCAGAGGCGCTCGCCCAACCGGCGCAACCTGAACACTCTGACACCGGGCTTCCTACCACAAGCCATACAATACACACACACTAGATTTAATAGTTTCCCGAGTGTGTAATTGCAAATGTAGCAGTATTAGAGCCAATAATTTTCACCTGTAACTGAATTCTTTTGACAAAGTAAGCACCGCTTTGTGGACCTTTGCAACCTAGTCATGTAGTTGTTATTAAATCTCCTTTCGACATATTAAAATATGTTGAAGCAAAATCTGAGGAATATTTTAGAGGTATCATGGTATATACGGCAACCTATAGACAGACTTACAAACCAAAGAAACGCTGTATAAACACGTTGACCTAAAAGTTTTGCATCTGCTAAATAATGATAATACCTATAACAAAGCGACTCAAAAGTATAAAACCGTTGCAAATATTTCCAGAAAGTGCTAAACTGTAACGATAAAACATTTGCACCGTGGATGACAGCTAATCTCCGCGAAATGATAGACACTAAAAATAAAGCTTTAGATTTTTACAAAAGAAGTAGGTCTCCGGTTGACTGGCGAACTTATAAAAGGTTGATGAATGCTGTAAATAACGCAATTAAAAAAGAAAAAAAGGCATATTATAATTATAAATTTAGAAACCATAGTTCAAAGGATATTTGGAGCGAATTAACCAAATTAAATATTAAATCTTCAAATAAATCTTTGAATTTACCCGAAGAAATTAATAATGCAGAAACAATTAACAATTTCCTTATTGATTCAGTGCCAAAAGTAGCCCCCAACGACACGCTTATGGCTTACTATAAGAATAATGTATGGGCCTCTATAAAGACACAGTTTAGCTTTATTCAGGTTGATGAAGAAACTGTTTTTAAAACTATTATGCAAATAAAAAGTAAAGGCTCGGGTGGCGATGGTATAAACGTACATACAATTCGTCTGTGTATTCCATTCCTCCTACCATACCTCACACATATTGTAAATTACTGTCTAGCTAATGATACTTACCCCTCATCTTGGAAAATGGCACTAGTAACACCCATACCAAAAACCTCCGTAGTTACAGCTTTGAAAGATATCCGACCAATCAGTATTTTACCAACTTTATCCAAAATTCTTGAAAAGATCATGGCTGCTCAATTGCAGGTACATTTATTAAAATTTAACATCATTCCTGAAATACAATCCGGATTTAGACCAAATTATAGCTGCAGTACAGCCCTTCTGAACATAACAGACGACATTTTGACGGCGTCGGATTGCGGGAAGCTCACATTACTAGTTCTGTTAGACCTTTCAAAAGCATTTGATACGCTAAATCACGATCTTCTCATATCTATATTGCATTTTATTGGTATTTCTGAAAGTGGTGTACAGATGTTTGCTAGTTATTTAACTGACAGAGTACAAGCTGTCAGATATCAGGGCCATGTTTCCACATATCAAATGTTAACTTCTGGGGTCCCACAGGGGTCTGTGCTTGGACCGATCTTATTCTGTATCTATATATCACAAATACAAACAGCTGTATTATCTGCTAAGATTCACTGCTACGCTGATGATACCCAGTTATACTTGTCATTTAGTCCGTCTGAAATTAGTCTGTTACTGCTTTAAATTACGATCTAGGGAATATAGTTGATTTTTTACAACAACACTGTCTACAACTTAATGCAAGTAAAACAGTTGCTATTCTGTTTGGCAAGAAAACCGATAGAAGCAAAATTAATAACATTATTGCAATAAACATAGGGCAAAAACCTATACCATTAAAAGATACAGTGCGGGACCTAGGACTTTACTTCGATTCTGATCTTAAATTTACCCAACACATCTCGTGTTGCCTACAAAAGGCGTATTGCAATCTCCGAGTAATATATCAACATAGGCACTCTTTTAGTGTCAAGATCAAATCTTTATTGTGCAACACATTGGTATTAAATTATTTTGATCATGCTGATACTGTATATAACACGTGTATAACTAAATTTGACAGTAACAAAATACAAAAATTACAAAATTCGTGTATACGACTGATTTATGGCATTAGAAAATATGAAAGAGTAAGCCATAAGTTAGTTGATCTAAAATGGGTTAATATGCAGAACCGGCGAGCTGTACACACTGCGTGCCTTTACTACAAAATTTTTATTAATAAACAACCTTCATATCTATGCCGAAAACTTAAATTCAGAACTGAAGTCCATACGTTAAATTTAAGATATAAGGGAATGCTTACTCCTCCTGCACACACAAGCGAACTGTTTAAACGGTCGTTCCTATATAACATATGTAAATGGTATAATACATTGACTATGGACATCACAAAGATATCATTTCAGAAATATAAGAATGTAGTTATTTCAAAATTTATGGCGGTGTAAAATTAAAAAAAAATTAAAATTAAGTACTTACCTGTGATAATAATCTCTTAACTTCAAACGATAAACTACGATAATTTGTGCTGAGAGTGATTGTACTTAAATTTTTTAAATTTATAGATACATATACATTTTGCAATGAATATAAATCTATAATTCAGTTGTGTTTAATGTTTATTTTGTATTCCTTGGTAAAAGCGGAATTTAGGGTTAGGTGGAAGAACAGGTTCGCAGCTTCGCGAATCTGAATCTCGCCCGGGTTAATAAATAAATGAACTGTATTATTTTGATTGTATAATGTGTGACAAATAAAGGCCTTTATTATTATTATTATTATTATTATAACGAAGAAGAACAACAAGAGGACAAAGACAGTCAGTACTATGGTCCACACATAAACATATTACCGCCAACACAAGAAGAAGTTAAACCACAAGTGAAGAAGCTTCAGAACCACAAAACTCCGGGAGAAGACGAGATAACGACCGAATTAATCTAGAACAGTGAGCAAGAATTAATCAACAAAATACAAGAACTAATGCAGAACATATGGGTTGAAGAACGAATGCCAGAAGAATGGACACGTGCAATGATCTGCCCCATATACAGGGTGTCCCAAAAAGAATGGGACACCGATTAACCATAGATTCCTTACGTTATAATAAATCGATTAAACCTAATATACCTTAGTACAAAGTCCCTTCAGTAAGAAGTTATATTGTCTTAAAGTAATTTTTTTTATTTTTTTGTTAATTTCCACAAATTTAAAGATATCTATTTGAATTTTGGTATACATACTTACTATTATATACTGCACTAATACAAAAAAAAATTAAAAACTAAACTTGACTGTTAGGGACACTTTACCTATCTTTGAAAACATTTCTTAACTGTAACTTCGTTATCTGTAAAATTTTTTTAATTTTTAGGTTATTGTTTGAAAGAGAATTAAAAAGCATAAAAATAATGTACTCTTAGTTCTTAAGCCTAAAAGCAACAGTTTACCTTTAACTGCCCTTCAAATATTTTTGGTTGACATTAAGACGTGCAATTATCAAATAGCCATGATCACAAAAACAATGGTCATCTAGTAAAAAACAATGATAAATCAATTAATAACATTAGTGACATAAGACTTTGTTCTTTTATGTTTAAGAAAATGCCGCTACATAACCAATTCTCCAATGCTGAAAGGTTGGTTATGTCGCAGCATTTTCGTAAGCACAAAAGACAAAAAAACTGATGTCACCAGTAGAATTGATTTCTTATTGTTGTTTACTAGACTACAATCATTATTCATTGCTTTGGTGATCATCACTACTTGATAATTGCACGTCTTAAAGACAACCAAAAACCTTTGATGGGCATTTTAAGGTAAACGGTTGCTCTTAGACTTATGAACTAAGAGTAGACGAGTTTTGTGTATTTTAATTCTCTTTCAGATAATAACCTAAAATTCTGTAAAATGTTACAGATAACGAAGTTAGAACTAAAAAAAGTTTTGAAAGATAGGTAAATTGCCCTTTACAGTCAAGTCTAGTTTATGATTTTTTTGTTGGTGCAGTACATAATAGTAAGCATGTACACTAAAATTCAAATCGACATCTCTACATTTGTGTAAATTAACAAAAAAATATAAAATAAAAAATTGAAATTCAAGGCCTTCTTACTGAAGGGACTTTGTACTAAGATATATTAAGTTTAATCGATGTATTATGACGAAAGGAATCTATGACTAATCGGCGTCCCATTCTTTTTGGCACACCCTGTATAAGAAAAAAGGAGACAAACTATAATGCAACAATTACAGGAGAATAGCCCTGCTAGGAGTTGTCTACAAAATTCTAAGCTCAATCATAGCGAACATAATTAAACCATACGCTGAAGAAATTCTAGGCGAATACCAATCAGGATTCTGAACTAGAAGATCAACCACCGATCACATATTCACAATCAGAGCCATACTAGAAAAAGGCTATGAATACAACATAGATATTCACCAAATATACATAGATTATAAACAGGCATACGACAGCATAAAAAGAAATTACATAGAACAAACAATAAAAAAGTTCGGAATCCCGGAAAAACCAACCAGCCTCGTGAAAATGACAATATCTCAAACTACAAACAGAGCAAGAAAACCAGGAAATCTCTCTAAACAATCTGAAGTTAAAAAAGGATTAAAGCAAGGCGACCCCCTATGCTCAACTTTATTGAACTTAGCATTAGAAAGATGTATAAGGAAAATAGTCATAAATCCAGGAGGAAACATATACAGGCTGATTTTTTTATCATGCATAATGGGTTGCCTACAAGTTGTTACATGATAAAAAAATCAGCCTGTATAATAGAAGCTGCCAATACCTAGCATTTGCAGATGATGTAGTGATCATAGCACGAACAGAACAAGCATTAAAGACAGCATATCGGGAACTAGAAAAAGAGGCCAAGAAAGCAGGATTAATAGTAAACGATAGAAAAGCCAAATACATGCTGAACACAATAAATATAAGAAGAGAACAAAACAATATACAAATAGATAATCACATAATACAAGAAGTCTCGGAATTTAAATATGTAGGAAGCACAATTACAAAAAAAAATAACGAAACAAGCGAAGAAATAAAAACAAGAATAGCAGCTGGAAACAAAAGCTTCTATGCGCTCAAAAACATATTTAAATCAGGAAATGCATCAAGAAACATCAAACAAAGATTATTCAAAACCATTGTTAAACCAGTAGTAAGATATGGAAGCGAAACGTGGGAGCTAAAAATTGAAGATCAAAAATATATATGCATCTTTGAAAGGAAAATACTAAAACGAATATATGGATCAATAAAAAAGGAGAACAATGGAGAACAAGGATGAATCACGAGCTAAAAAGCCTGTACGAAGACCCAGACATAGTAATGACAATAAAGACACAAAGACTGAAATGGCTGGAACACTTAGCAAGAATGGAAAACGATAGAGCGCCAAAAATGGTATACGAAAGAAAACCAGAGGGTAGGAGTAAGCGAGCACTACCAAGAAAAAAGTGGAGCAAAGATGTAGAAAATTACTTAAAAGAACTGGGAATAAGAACTTGGAGAAGAAAGACCCTAGACAGAAAAGAATATAGAAAAGGTCATTTAGCAAGCCAAGAACCGTAGCGCCCAAAGAAGAAGAAAGTATATTGTAGACCTCCTTGGTTATAAGCAAGGCATTTGTTGAATAATACATCACGATAACGGTTTAAAACACTGGTTTAATTAGGCTAATTATACCACAGTTAATTGTGTCATAAAATATTAGCAGGTTGGAACATTATCACAACCGTTTATATTTTATGAATCGCCAACTGTCATATAATTACACTACCGAAACCATTTCTTTAAACCGTTAACCTGATCAAGATCAAGATATGCCTTGGATATTACTCTTTGTAGCAGTTATGACCTACTGACCTCACTTTTTGTGCCTCGATAAAGGAATGCACTTTTCGAAAATATTAAGTCACAAATATTATTCAAATCTAAAATATAAGATTGTTTGATTCCATTTAACGTGGTATATTACATTACTACGAAGACAGTAAAACCAGTGAAAGTGAGTATTGTGGTATGCTGTTGAACTGTCTATCCACATAATAGAGGTTACCAAGAGCTTTGATTTGGTCGGGAACAACCCAAATAGGTGTTTTCTGACTAGAATTGATCCAGTTAGGAACTGAGGTAGAGCATTCAGGTACAAGATAGACAATCAGAAGGTTAGTGCTTATTTCTTACGAAATAGTAAGAAGTTATTAAACAAGATAATTGTAATTATATTGATAATTAATTTAGAAGAATTAATTTTCTAAATTTAATAGTGATTCGAGTACTCGACGTTTTGTTATCATTATATTTTGAATTTATACTTCTTGGAATTAGGTTATTTTTAGAATTTTTATTTAAATCAAGTTTGCACATATTTAATATTCGATTACATTGTTTTTAACAATTTCTATTTTATTTTGTAATGTGAGGTCAAACTTCAATGTGCTACTAACAAACTGAAAGTACGAATTTAATTTTGTGCAGTACCTGAAACGTATATTTGATTCATAAAATCAAATCGCTATTATATTTTAAAGGTAATTCAGTCTTTTACTAGAAAAGAAAGTTGTTAGTTGAAGATTAACCCATTCATCTGGGGATTTATGCGTCCCATTGCTTGTAAAACTGACTAGTCGAGGCTTTAAAAAACAATAATCGCATGACACAATTCTAAATGTCAAAATGATTTATAAGATACGTCAATTACTATTTATTACATTAAGAAGTAAGGTAAGTACATAAGTGAGCTATACCTGATAGCGCTTCTTGTTAATAATTAGAAAAAGGGTATATTTAATTTGTTATGAAATAGTGCTCCAAAGAGAAAGCTATTACATTTTGACTTACAATTTGGGGTTTGATATTAATATTATAATAACACTGCGAGAAGGAGTTATATTACAATTTTGTCGACCAGCGTGGGGCTTGATGATAATTAGTAGAGCAAATTGTAGGTGAATTCTTATTGCTGCTATTGCAGTACTTAGATGAACTATAGGTTGATCGACCAACGACTATATAGTTTTATTGATTAAATACTAAAACGCGTCAGCAGTATAGCAATGCAATCATTTTATAGATACTTTATAGTAGATAAAGCACCTAGTGGGAGCCCAATTACTAATTTAATTATGAGTAATTTTAAATATGTAAAGTTGAGTAAATAGTTGTTTATTTATCGTAAAATAATTAGAACTGTTAATAGCGTAACAATGATGAAATCGCGAGCATAGAATGAGTTTTAGGTTCCAGAACAGTTCCTGTTAAAATAGCACGACTCTATTACATGATATACCTTGTAAAAGTTCAGGGTGCTTCATTTCACACGTAAGAATATGGTCTGAGACTCGGAGGGTCAAGGCCGCCGAAATATCTCTTTCCGAAGCCCAGTCATCTGGCACACCGTTAACGGCGTAGTGGGTGATGTGGTTAGCATCACGCCTTCGACAACTGTCTTACTTTCCCTACTTCCACAGCCGTGGTTGTGGTATCCAATTTTTAAAGCGACCGGGTGGGCCGCCCACCAGTTGCCAAAGGTGGGGAATGAACACCCTACCGTGACACGGCAGCTCGCTAACCGCTCGGTCACGCTGGTCTCCCCTTGTAAAGGGTAACTAGAAAAAAGAGCTCTATTTATAGATTTATTTCTGCGAACATTCCTATCACATAAGCTAAACTGCATGTCTGGAAAATGAGAAAAACATATCCTACTGCAAACAAAAACATTATATTTATAGAAAAATACATTTCTTGTGGTATTCATGAATGTTTCCATAAACCAGGACTCTTCATACAATTAGATGACACTATGCAAACATTTGAAAAATAGAAAACAGTTCTACTGAAATCCTTGGAATTCTATGTAATAAGTCGGAAAATATTGATATGGCCTTGAAAATGGAAAAGCATTTAAAATAAAATATAATTATGGTGCAGCTTAATTATTAAAAGGCAATTAAAAATGATATTGAGTCAAATAACACAGCTTTATCAGCCAAAAATTCTATCGTCGGTAATATTATTGGTATTCCATTAGCAAATCGATTTTCCAGTAGCTAAAATAAATATAAGTCAGTCAGAATAATAATTATTAATATTAGTTATAAATATTAATTTATTTTACATTTGAATTTATAAATGATACCAGTTATTTGTCCATTCGTATTTGCAATTATAACTCGCATTGGCTGAAGATGATATTTTTTAACTAAGTTTGTTCCATCAGTCATGTTTTACCTGTAAAAGTAAATATTATCAGAAAAGATAAAATATACGTTTCATTCTTACACATTTGTTGGGTTGATTATGCTAACAGTTAGGAGCACGCACAACTGGTTTAACCTATAACTATGGACTTACGTAATTAAATGTCATAAGGTCGATAAGTCAGAAGTCTGTATTTTTAATATAATAACAAAATTGAATAATGTCCAAGATTTTGGGGGGAATTATAAAGAAACAAGAAAAAAAATTGTGTAAAAAATGTTTAATGCCACCAGTTGAAAAAAATTCAGTTAAGGTAAGAATTCAATTTTGCCAAATAAAATACTGGTATTTACTAAAAATAAATGTAATACAATTAAAATATTATGAATAAGTAAGAGTTGTGTATAATCCTATGGAGATTTCAATAATGTGTGTGCGAAATCTATTCAAATGAAGTTGCTGAATATGGCAAGATAGGAAGAAGAATATTGGTGGGGCAAAGTCCATTTGCCGATTACTAACAAAGTATCTTGAAGAAAGAAGATGTCTTGATGTAAGTGTACACAATTTTAATAGTGAAATACCAGATCTGAGAATATAAAGCAGAAAGTAAGGTAAATGAAATAAACCGCTATTTATAAAATAAAAAGTACATAATTGATTTTAATTAAACAATTGGAAAATTAACGACAAATAAACTTTAAATATAAAGGTGTTCAGGATATGCAGTTTTTGTAAACGTTATAAAATTAAAACGTATTTCAAACTTATTTAAAGATAGTTATTATGTAAACATGCAGTATTACCTACACAAAAATTGATTTTAATACTAAATATTAAACAACAGTAATAGCTAAAGATATTTATTTAACACCAGTGAATCACCCGAGCTACGATTCGGTTCGCTAATTTAAGAGAGATCCATTAATATAAATTAAAAAAAGGATCCATCGGCTGGGAATTGAACCCGGCCCGCTCGCGTGGCAGAGGAGCATTCTACCACTGAACCAACGATGTTTCGTTAAATAAAGCGCTGCTATAATGGTATTAGTGAATGACCCGAGCTATGCTTAGCTTCGCTGATTACATAAATTAATTAAGACTGTACTTTTTCGTACTTTTTTGAAAATAAAAACCGACCTACGATCTAAGTCTAAAAATTAGAAAAATTTAAGCTATCATACAATTTCATCGGTCCAGTACCTTCGGAGGAGATAGCGAACAAACATAGAAAGATACCAACTATTTTATGGTATAGATTAAAATACAGTAAATAAATAACAATTGCCTCATGTAAAAGTCTTGTGAGTTCTTGATTTGTGTGTGTTATAATTAAAAATGCTGCAGTAAAACAAAGAGAAGGTGAGTCTAATAATTTAATTATTATATTTGCATGCTAGAGCTGTGAATAATAAAGTAAGAAATAGAATATCAAGTAATAAAACCATGAGATTAAAAATAAAATAAAATAAAGTCATAAAGGCCATAGAAACATACATTATTTGCTTTCATAATGGCTCTGACAAAATAATTTATTCTTTAGAACTATTTTGTTAGAAACAATAATCTAGTCGTTCTATCTAGAAATATGCTTTAAACAGTTACATCATGTTTTCGAACTAAAACTATAACTATTATTCGAGTTAGAGGCGAAAACATGCTACATTGTGAAGTTATTCGCGGAGTTCACTGCAGTCATTAATTTGACCTTAAAATGCTGCTGTTGTATTATTTGTTGTCTTCAGCTTTCACTGCGATGGTGGTGTAATGGTCAGCATAGTTGCCTTCCAAGCAGTTGATCCGAGTTCGATTCTCGGCCATCGTACGTTGTTTTAGCCGCGACAATAACAACTCCTGTACTTTGTGATCTTTTTATTCGCAAAAATTTGTTTTTATTGTAGCATCTTTAGCTATCGGCAAGAAAAACCAGTCCTTTTTTGTCAGATAGTAATTAGTATTTGGGAGATTGATATTCTAATGTATGTTAATTTATAATTTTGCTTACATAGGACTTGTTATTTATTGCTTAATAGGGGAATAAAATGACATACACAAACGTTTGTCGCTACCTAATTACTATCCCTAGGGGAAAATTTGGAAAATCCATAACTATTTATGTACGGTTTTATTAAAATTTATTTTTATAAATCTCTCCTTTATACGTGTTTTAAATATATTGATCTCTTTCCTTCGAGAATTTTTGTGTTATGCCATTCTATATTATGGTTATTTCTCCATACAGCAACTTGAGATTTTTCATACTGGTACTTTTTAATAAAATGTTTATGTCCTTTAACTCTTACTTCTAAAGGCCTAAATGTTTCACCTATATAATATTTCCCGCTGTCACAGGGAAAACTGTAGATACAATTCTTAGAATGTTGTTATTCGTTGAACAGGTTACCTTTTGTAAAAACTAACCGCAAGGTAATTAATCGCTTTGCATAGCGTGCTAACATTGAACCTACTTCTAATTTGTCTAATTTTGTCAGACATGCCTGGAATATTCTCGAAAATACCGGCTTATAAAGTCTTTAAAAGTATATCCTCTGCTTTTGCAATTTCCTAATTTGATCAGAACCGCAGACAACGCTGAAACAAGCAATACCAACGCTAAGAGATAGACGACGAAACAACAAAAGTAGAGAATCCATCCGGTGGTCTCAGCAAAGTAGGAGAAAATGGAGTCTGCATGTGAATAGAATGAGAAAACAGATACTTGCTCGATTACCAAGGGACAGAAAACCACCAGAAAACAGGCAGGTAGAAAGACTTCAAAAGAGGTGGAAGAATAGTTGGCAATCGACATTATAGGGAAACGCACCGGAATGACAAGCCATGCCCTAATATATGTATAATATAATAAAAAGAAGAAGAAGAAAAGAAGAGTAATTTCCACTAAAAGCGACATAGGTATGTATTTAATTCGAAAGAAATTTGTGTTTTAGTTCTTTTTTGTTTTTATGTGTTCTATACATCTCCGTTTTGCACCTATCCCAAGAAATAGAAAGCATAGAACGTAAAACGGCAAAACTAGACAAAGAGAAAAATACGTGTTACATTGTAGTAGACGACATCGAGAGGAAGTGGAGCAAGGAGTGTAAAAGGAATTACAGGTAGAAACAGTTATAACAAAAGCACACAGCATTGAGGCTTGGTTTTAGTGGAGTAATGACACACCGAAAATGTACCTTTAAAGAAATTACAGTCAAATAACACATGGAGAATAAAATGCATACGTAACAAAAATACTAGAGTTATCTATACACGCTATATGGTTAAAATAATTTAATTTTATTTGTTCCTCACTTGTAAACATCAATTTATCAAGTCACTGTATTAATGAAGAAAGTTTATTTTAACAAATTACTATCTTGTAAAATCTTTACAAGTTAACTGTTTTCATAATTTTCTATGTAGGTGTGATAAAAATTTGTAATGGTCTACTTCAAACAAAATTATAAAATACAAAACTATTAATGCAAATGTCTGTGTTTATCGCAGATGCCATGAAAATTGTTTAACGACGCGAAATCGAGTTGAACAACATGGCAAGTGCCATAAACACATTTGAAGTTAAATATTACTTTTATGTCTTACCAGTACCTTATTAGCTCTTAACAACTTCGATACGCGGGAATAAAAGGGATGATTATGCTCTAGGGCATTAAGGGTTGCTATAGTTTTAAATAGATTAATACAATACAAACACGAAGTTGACATTTGTCATTTTATTTATTTTCATTTACAATGAAAGAACAATTATTAAATGTACCAGTAATAGAAACACTTTTCCCGTCTAATTGTAAGGTTGCGGTATTTGATATTGAAGACCCTCCAGCTAGAAGTTTGGCGACTTTATTTTTGGATGCGATACTGTCTTCTAAATATCCTTCCACAACGCTCGAACTCCTCCAGCCGCCATGTCTTTTTAATGTAGTCATACTGGCTCCTGCGTCCGCTAGTAAGGTGGCTGATGTTCCTCGCAAACAATGACCTGTGTATTGGTCGGCATCTTTCAAATTTAAATATTTAGCTATGGTAGCAGGAATCTTTCCAAATGTATTTTTTCCAACAACCTAAGCACAACAGCGGCCGTTTCTATAATTTACGAAGTACCTCCGTAAGCCTTGTGGTCGCAACGATCCATATTTTCTTATCAGCTTCAAAGAACCCATTGTTTCGTCATCAATAATGGTAAAAATACGTTTCTTGTCGGTTTTTGTTTCGGGTATGGTCACAACAATGACTTCACCCCTGTCGTCTATATGATTAATTAACATATTCACTAATTCTTCCCGCCTGCAACCTCCAAACACCCCAAATAACAGCGCCACTTTCATCATCAGAAACGTTTCGTTTGGTGCTTCCTGAATAAACTTTATCACTTCCTCTCGAGTTAAAACCTTCGATTTTTTTGGTTCATATCCTTTAGATCTTTGTTTTAAAAAAGCTACTAACTTGGGGTATTTTCCAATGTCAATATTTTGGTTCAGTAGTACTGTTTTCTTGAGCATAGAAAACTTTGTCCAGAGCGAGTTTGCAGCAAACTTTCCAGACTGTAAATAAGTAAACAAATTACCATAATGATAATAACAGTGTGAGACATACCAATTCTTCAAAATATCCCAACAAAACTGTTTCATTAATGAGTGCAACACCATTGTCTACCATCCATTCTTGAAATTTGTCAAATTCCACTTCGTACAATCCTTTTGACTTTCGGGGTAATATATTTTCCGTTGCTCTCGCTGCTCTTTCGAGAATTTCTTTGGGAATTTCAATAATTTCTCCGTTATTCATCATTTTGTATTTCGTTCTGTCAGCGTTTTGTGCAAAACAAACTTTTGGTTGTTTAGATACTTTCCCTAGTTACCAAATTCACAGACCACTCGTCACGATAAACTTCAATCATATCAATATTAAATTATTGTTCTCCAAGGTATAGAACTGGGGGTAAGACATAAAATATTGTATGTACCACGGGCATTACTTGATGTCTATGCCCTCTGGCGACTTAAAAACTCTCGGGCCTAGCGGCCCTCGACCTTTTAAACTCGTCGCCCTCGCGCATAAACATCATAATAATGCCCTTAATTCATAAATAACTATAGTAAATAAGAATAAATCATTTTTGAACTTAATTGTGTTACTCTTGGATTACGCCTTTACAGTGTCGTCTATGTTTTCAGGTATTTGTAGTACATGATTTGAATTTCGTGCCCCCTCCCCCTGCGGCCTGTTTACGTTCATATTTATCGGAACGGGCAGCGACATAAACTTGGCTTTTGTTTCTGGCGTCTTTTTTCTGTTTGATGTTGTGATGGGGAACAGTTTCAGCACCTTTTGAATTGTTCAGTAATTTTGAGGGCATGCAACTTATATTTGGTGGAATTTTCCCTCGCTGATCATGGCGGCTTTTGCAACCCTGGCAATTTGCTGAGAATTTTTTTTCTCAGGCCAATTCTGGCGGATTAAAGCACTTTGCTGACCCATTTCTACACCTGGCCTAAATTGATCTGAGGTAAGTCGATTGAAGCTTTTCGTGTCGTGATTTAAGGCATCCGTGATTCTATTTTTGACTTTTCATTTCTTTATAGCTGCAGATTCGGAGCTCCCCTTCGAATGCGTTGTTTGCGGGTGTACCTCACACGATTCTGTGCCAGTTACGCGACCTTTCCAGTGGACAAAAAGGGGCTCGCCAAAGAAATCGAGTAACACGTTTTCATTATCCCTAATGTAAATCCATTTAATACTGTGGGCCGTGAGCCGGTGCTGTGTACTTCATTTGATAACTACTACAGTGTCCTTGCGATTTCGTCAGAATTCTGGAGGCTTTAGTTTAGGATTCTCGCTGTTTTGTACAGTTCGCTTCACGAACTAAGTACCTGGAGGATGCGGAGCTTGCGTTAACCTCCGTTACACATTTTTAAACTGGTTTATAGTGGTTAAAATAATTGTATATTTGTACTTTTCAATCTGTGTTTTAAGCTAATTTTCTCGCAAACCGGGTTTGTATTATGATGTGAACCTTAACTTTGGCCTAGAGTTAATGCCCTACGATAACCTTCGTTTAACAAATAATCACCTGCACTTTGTACGATATGACACTGAATTTGTGATTATTATACTGTGATACTAGCGTTGTGGTTTTGTTATTTTGCTCGTCTTGAGATTTTCTTTCAGAATAATTATGCTACTAGGGTTTACGAATTCTCTATGATATGTGGATATACTTGTCGTTAATTAAAATACTCGTTTGCGCTCATTTAGATTTTCAGTTTAGCCTTTAAGTACTTAAAGAACTGCACTCCGTCTTCCAGAATTATTTCGTCCAGCAATTGTACCCACGTAGTCATTGATATTATATACTTTTGAGAAAAGTAGCCGGCAAAACAATTGCTATAACTACAACCTCTAAAACTTTTAAAAAGAAACTGCAAATAATAATTCACTTACTGGCAATTGAAAAACGCAAAGCATTTGGGTTTGCACACGACGTATTGAAAATGTTTATCAATAACTTATCCAACCAAGCTATTCAATACTTCAGGTGCGGCTCTTAAAAGAGCTCTTTCTTGAAGTGCCGTTACCTGACTGTCTCAATTTTCATATTTTACAAATAAGCTCCCGGATGGACAGTTGTTTCGAACATCTAGAATTTACAAGCTCCGGAAGCAACGCAGATAAATAAAAATGTAAATTTGGTAACATATTTTCCCTACAAAATTGCACATTAACATTATGTTATTATACAGGATTAATATGGTTTGAATTAAAATTTGTTAAAATAGGGATATTACAATGAGATGAAAATGGTTCGGATTTATTTGGGGATAAGGTAGATTTGTGTCTGAAAGATGGCTATTTGAAAATTACAGGTGGATTGAAATAAAATAAAATTTGATGAAATACAGTTTGAAAATCAACGACAAATGTTAATTTTGAAATAATATAATATTTAGTAGGTTTAAATCAAAATAGATAGGGCTAGAAGCCATAAATAATAAAAATGTAGTAGTTAGGAAATGTAGAAAAAACGATTTTGGTCTAATTGAAATATCGAATATAACTCTGTTTTACTGAGAAAATGTTTGGCTAATATAAAAAGGGTAAAATCTAAATCTACGTGGTGAATAAAAATGAAATATTAACAAATAATTAAGAGAAGCGCAGAATTAACTAAAGAAGGTAATTGGTATGTGGTAAAACCTAATGGATAGAAGAATTGTGGTATACAAGTGAAAATTGAGGAGTCATATTGGGACAGCTTTATTTAGGAGAATACATTTGACATACGGATAACGCCATAATTATATATAACAGCAATAAAATAACATGAACAACAAAATAGAATGCTTGAGTAAGCAAGAGATGACCATACAGCAAAATTATTTTAGTAGGCACAATTAGTTGACATATGTCATAATTAAAGTGAGCGTCAAGCCTACTCGCATATTTGCTACTACGTTTATCTCTTTCTTACTCAAGCAATAAGTGTTATTTTCTTGTTCATGTTATCTCATTGCTGTTTTATTGTATAATTGTGGCCCCATCGGTATAACAGAAATAAAATGGGATTGCGTCAATCTATTTATTGTCGATCGGAGCTTCCAAAAGGGTGGCATCGGAGCGAAAAGGTGTATTCCAGGAAGTGGTTACTGTGGCAGGTGGATGTCCAGGTTTGTTCTGTTAGCTGGTTGCTGTGAAGAATTTGAGTTTGCTAATATTGGACGACGATTAGGACTGGTGGTCTGTCTGTGAGCAGTGCATTGCAGGAAGCTGCTTAAAAGGGTCGAGTTGCAGATTAAAAATAGGTTGCTGTCTTGAACGTTGTGTGAGGAAAATACTCAAGGTGGGTGATTTCTTATCAAATCCTAACTAGAAAATAAATAAAGACATTAAGAAGATTAAATTAATTAAGAGACAAGAACTTACTGTGTTATTTAATATTATTGTGTACCATTCAAAAGATTGGGCATTTGTCATTAGAAATTTAAAACTGTTTTGACATTTGGTTGACTTACGTTGTGACGTATGAAACAAATAACATTGGAAATATTAGAAAATCAATTTTTCAGAACCGAGTAACTAGATAAACGAACACACCCCTGTAAAGTTGTCAGGAGCTATTTCAAAAAGTAATTATTGACATTATTATGCAAAAAGAGCAATTTGTAATTAAAATACCTAATTAAAATCAATATTTGAAAGTTCTGCACATACTTAAAGGCACAGCCGTAGTGTAGCTAGTGCAATATAAAGTTTCGATTGAAATTCCATGCAGGGTTCATATTACAAATACAGTATATAACAAAAACAAATTTACGAAACTCCATAGACCCAGCACGTCAATTGGAGGATTAATCCCTCAAATTGGTTGATTGGAAATATCTGTTTATAATGTATAAACTTGTTAAAGAACACCATGAACTTTGTAATATTGTTGCATTATATATAGAAAATGCTTTGTCGCCATTCTGTCCCACCTACAGACACTGCTTTATTTTGTAAAAGCTCAAATTTTTCATGTTCAGTGCCTTAAGTTGGGCTCGGATCAACGACTGAGAAGAAAATTGCTTGCCATTACACCTCGTCACATAGTGAATGCTTTATTGTAGATTAAAAATACAAGTTCATATTAATGAACTCTAGTAAGTTTATATAAACTTTCTACCTTATCTGAATATACAGGGTGTCCCATTCTGTACTTGGATAATTGTTTTTTTAATAAAATTCAGAATTTTCAAAATATTTATTAATTTCAGCAAAAACATGTGAAATATGTTCGACATGTATAGTATTTGCCAAATGTCCCTCTCGGCTGTTTCTGGAAATGATAACTCTTTTAACAACATTTTTTAGTGCATTTTTCTCGCGATTACGACTTAGTTTCATCAATAACTTGGCGGATGTTAGCCTTGAGCTGGTAGATCGATTGCGGATTGTTCGCTTGGATTCTGTTTTTTACAAAGTTCTAAAGAAAAATCTTAGTGGCCTTACGATCTTATCGGCCAACTCACGTCATCATGTCGAGAAATGAACTGGAAATATTCTGAAAATTACGAATTTTATACAAGGACATATCTCCGGGCAGAAAATGAGACACACGGTATTTAATTCTGTATAGAGTAGACGATTGTAGGAAATGATGTAGTAGATGAGTATCAGCTTCTTACAACTATGATTCCACCTAAAGACGATATAAAGCGTAGGTACACTCATTGCAGATCTTCCACGTATTACATTTTTATCTAGAACGTAGCACACTACTGCAGCATTAGATAGAACGAGTCAATATTAAGCCAAGTAAGGGTTTAACGATTGTCTTTATTATAATACTCATATTATTTTATTTATTATAATATTAATCAGAATAAACAAAAGGCTTAAAAATAAATGTAAATACGAACTATGATTCAACTACTCCAATGCCCTGTATTAATGAACATAATCTGAAAAATGTTTTGCTTAAAAAGCTACTTTCCGAAAACAGCGCCTGTAAACAAACCACAGTGCTATTGTAATATATTACTTCATACTCTATACATCGAAAGCTATCTAAATTTAGCTGATAGAATAGTAAACATTGTACTACGTGCAGTGTTATAAAATGTAAATGTTGAACTGAGATTTCCACTTAACGTCACAGTTCCAGAAATAACACCGGTTGAAGCTTTTAATTTTTATTACAGTAATAGTTTGGCAATATATCTACGTCATATCACTACGAATGAAGTTAATCTTTAAACAAAAATATAATTAAAACAGTAATTCATTCAATCTATCATCTTTTATTACTCCCGATGCCGATATTTATTTTCATCTGTATTCTATAGTGTGTTCCAAAAAAAAAAAAAACTCGTTCGCAGCATGCCATGATCAAATTGAAGTTTGCCGTAACTTGAGATATACCCATTGATGCAAATGAACTACCAAGTCAGAAAGAACTAAATTACAAATTGACCTTGAATTAATTTCCTTAAAAATATACAAAACACTTAACAAAAACAAATTTTAATTGACCGTTATGATTATTACACTCGTTGTTGTGTCCATGCCATCTTATTTTCCTTCTTGCTTGATACAATTAAACTTAATGCAGTGTAAACTTTTACCTGTCACAGTGACATATATTTTTATAAACAAATTGCAATCTGACATTCACCTACAGACTTAAGTTAGGACATAACTAGATTTTCTATCTTTCTTTCCAAGGCCTACCTTAAATGACGTTTTTTTGAACACACAATAGTAATATGTGAGCAAATGAAAACGAAATCAAGCTCGGCTTTGAGGAAATTTAGTGATGTGCTCTATTACTTCTGATTAATTTAAATATGATAATTATTATAATAGTAGAAGTATCAACTTTTAAATTACACACGTTTAATTAAGAAGAAATAAAAATCGGTATCGAGAAAACTAGAGCAGTAGCCAAAAAAATTAACCAAATATTCAAGAGCCACAATTTAACACTGACCACCAAAATGAGGTTTTTGCGCTGCTACGTTTTCTCAGTTTTATTTTATGGTGTAGAGACATGGACTCTTATATCGTAGGATGTTGAGGGTGTCATAGATGGCCGTGCCACGAACGAAACTATTCTCCAAAGAATGGGCAAAAGAAGAGAAGTTTTAATAACAATTAAAGAGACACAGCTCCAGTACCTGGATCATGTAATGAGGAATGAGAACAGGTTCAAATTACTGCAGGGTAGGGTTTTTGGAAGGAGAGGAGTGGGAAGAAGAAGAATCTCCTGACTCACGAATCTTCGAACCTGGTTCTCTATGACTACTACACAGCTATTTAGGGCCAAAGTTAATAAAGTGAAAATAGCTAATATGGTTGCCAACATTCGGAACGGATAGGAACCGATAGAAGAAGAATTAAGAAGAAAAAGTTTTTATAATCGGTATGATTGATGTAACAGATGTAGCATTGTTTAAGTGTTGGTTTTTATGTTGATTTACAAATAAAATTTTGACATGACAGTTGGTGACACTTCTACAATGGTTTAGGTTATGGTTTCATTTGTTCAGATGTTAGTTTAGATAGGGTATGCTTTTTTTTTATTGTATCCATATGTATTTTAAACTCTGTATCGAATAAGAATCAGTTGAATTGTAAAGAAAGTGCAGCCATATGACCTTGATTTTTTATAAAAAGTCTCCAACCTAGTAGGTTTATGCAAATAACTAAATAAATACAGATACCGATTCCTGACAATGAAAAAACAAACGTCAGAGTTGATTTATGATTGTTAAACTCTATTCACTATAGTCCCGGATTGTCAAAAATGACGTTTCATGGTAGCACTGTTGAATTTCTATTGGTTTTTTTTGTTACTACTAGGTTGGACAACGCAAAAGCGTAATTTTTAAAATTTGCGTTTTTGTTACCTGGCAACTTTTATTTATTTTGCTTAGTCAGTTCGATATTAAAATATTTTGATTTAACCATAACCTACAATTTATGGTTTTGACATTAGTAACTTAATTAATTGTTTCTAGTTACCCATAGCTTGACTTAAATGTATTAACCATGATAGAAAGGATTGTTTTTAATTGGATTTTGAAATTGACAACCGGGACTATAGTGAATAGGGTTTATTCATTTTTCGCACTTCAGTTGCTTTTCATACGCCACCTAACCCTCAGAAGGCTTAATAGCGCATTTATTTGTGTTCCATCAAACTTGATATCCATGTAATAGAAAAATAGTGCATTTAACAATGCCATAGCCAATTATTCGTTCTCATTAAAAATTCAAGTAGGTTAATTAGTTATAAAACGTCCTTCCTCTTGATGTAGTTTGTGACGTTTTTCAGTTCAATAATAAAGGAAGCAGATGTATAAAACTCAAAGAAGGTGAACAGACTTCGTTACTTGAAAAATTCACATTAGATAATAATCAACCAAGGTGAATTTATTAAACTTATTTTTAATTGAAGCATATTCTTGAAATTAAAATACAAGCTTGCATTAACAAATTTAGAGAAACATTTGTGATTATTAAGGCAAAATTGCAATACTTGATTGCATGATTTTTGAGCAGGTTTCATAGTGGTAAAGAGAGCATCTAACACAGACAAAGCCGGTGAAGGTGTGGATGTAATTCTGTAAACAAAGAAACCCATAAGAAGCAAGAAGATGAGGTGATTACTAATTCTACCTTGCATAACTGTAATCGGCTAAACTCCGAAAAATACAGGTCTGTTTTTATTAAAACGATCCGTGGGATTTGGCTGAAAATTGGATCGCAGCTTCGCCGCTAAATCGTACATAACATTACATGCACAATTAACGTAATAGCTAATTTAGTTGTAGATTTGCGTTTTTCCTGCGTATTAATTCTCCCGCGTACATTTTTTGGTCGAACCGTGTGGCATCACCGATATGTAATTGCTCATGACGTCTTTTATTTATTTATTTATTTATTTTGGTACTTAGCCAACAGCCGTTAGGCCATTATGGGCGTCGCTGTACATTTCATGGGGACTTCCAACCCTACTAACGACTGCCATGATGTTATTATGACATCCGGGACCAACTATTTTCGTGGCAGCCGTACCACGAGGCGCCAAGGGAAACAGCCGTGAAACTCCCATCAAATTTCTGACCAGAAGGAGCGTTGCTTAAATATACTGATCGAACTTGGACGCTTGTTCAAGCTATACCACCTAGACCTTTCGGGGGTATGAGGAAACTAAAGTGAATCACAACCGGTTTAGAGAAAAATTCATTAACGTTTTGGGTGCGTCTAAAGAGGGGGTGTAAATAAAGGGATCGCAGTTTGTCAGGGTCACTTCGAATGCGAAAGCATTATGTGAGTTAAACTTCTAGAACATTAACCTAAGAACCGTGTCAGTTTAATATCAAAATTAATCGAATTAAAGCTTCGAATGACAGTAGCGAAAACTACGTCGGTTATAACTCTTAAAAGTCAGAAAATTCCGAAGTCTTCAATGTAAAAATGTATATAGAATTAAAATTAAACCTTGCATACACTTGTTTAAGACTACAATAAAAATTTGTAGTGTCAATTATACCCGCTATCAAGCAACCATATATTTTATTTCAAGAATTGGGGTGGTGCAAGTGAGGACAACGAAAAGAAGGTACCTGGCACGGATTATAAACGAGTCTTTAGGATTTGCTGGACACCGTGGAGCTTGGCGCAGCAAGTCACAACACAACACGGATTCAACAATAGGACCAACGATCTTGAAACAGATTTAGATCAAATAACAATATCGCCATCCTATAGCAGTGTCGTGCGCTGGGTAGTGGCGTAGCATAGGTATGCAAACATGTTTTCTTTATGTCATTTAAGTTAGCTAGCGAAATTGTGAAGTGTTTATTGAAAAACAATTATAATGACTCTTTTTAAGAAGTAAAATTCTTAATAATTCACGTTAGAAGTCAGTCATTTAGTCTATTCTTATAAACCACTATGAACCCACGAATTTAACATAAATGGTTGTGATTGTTAAATTAAGAATTTTTATTAAATTTGATATTTATGAACCTTGAGATACAAAGTTTCACTTATTGAGTGTCGTGCTAGGCCTTCATAAAGGTGTGGTAACGTATATAATTTATGCTTTTGATATCTTAAGTAAGAAGCTTCGCCCATACACTTAAATACGGCATGTTTTATCTATAGCTCGAAGCTCTCGAGCATTTGTCTTTTATATGCAGCTTCGTTAGTTATTAGGCGATTAGGAAGTAAAAAGGTAAAGAGCAGTGATATTCACGGCAATACCTAATAATTTAATCTATAAATTTATTATAAATTACATAATTTTTCCATATTTTGTAGTCCATTAGGCTGCGTTAAAGTCACATGAATTATTAATACAGTTAGTTGTAGCTCAAATATAGCTTTAGAAAGTGCACTATATACAGTGCTCATATTTTTCATGGACTCCTGCGACCAATTTTATTTTTGAGTGCTTGTAAATTGTATTAAGAAGTAATACTTCCACTTTGAACCAGAAATACAACGAAGTTACTTCCTCTTCTAATGGTAAAATGTAAGGGTTTATTTGTTCTTAATGATAAGCTGATTTATAAGTGAACGTTGGCGGGAATAGTGATAAGAAGATAATTTGGTAAAAAAAAATGCGATGGCCGAGAATCGAACTCGGATCAACTGCTTGGAAGGCAACTATGCTGACCATTACGTTTTGGTTCTGTCTTTCTATCTGTAGCGGGCAAGTGGAGTAAATGGCATCATCATGGTATTTCAACAGCTTTAGATTAGAGGCGAGATTGAAATATTAATATTTAATCATTTTAATTATTCACATCAGTTAACTTAGCCGTTAGTATTACTGTCTGCACTACAACGACCATCTAAAGCGATGAAATCATTATTTTATCAAAATGCCTATAAGCATTTCATAGCCAACAGTAGAATAGCAATGGCAATTACAAATATATTCATAATATTCCACGATACTGCACAAAAACGACTGCTTTATGATTGTAAACAAATAACTCGACTTAATTATCTTCCCTCGTGCATATGTGTCTTCTGAATTTACATAATTTTATCACCTTTATTTAACAAAACCGCAAAAATTCAAGTATAAGAAACAAAGTTCTGTCTGAACTGTTTCGTCATTTTAACATTTTGAAAGACGTGTTTTCCAGTGATTTACGCATGTTGCTGAATCTTCTTAATTGAATAATTTATGCTTGGTCATGAATAACTGGAATTTAATAATACTGTTAGACTGAAGTGTCCTCGCTTTAAGCCTCTTAATAAACAGAGATGTTTTCAACAAAAACAAATTCTTTATTTTCAAAATCAGTCAATGTTATTAATTCGTTTTATATTATATTCACCAAATTTTCTTGTAATTTATGTTCATATTAATTATTTTTAGTAAATATGTTGCCCAACAGGCTATAGTTAAACTGTAACCTAACACAACTTAATATCTTTATAATTTACGTACACTACAACATGTCCCCGATCGTTCAGAAGAACACACGGCGGATACTTTCGCACCAGTAAACTGTATTTTTATTTTTAACATTTTAAACTGAGTCACCAACTGTTTCAATTTCATGTCATTATGAGTTTGTCCTTTGCACTATTGAATATTAGTTACTATCAGTTAAAGACCAGCACAAAATATCACACCTTATAAACTCGACAATTACCTACTTCTCACCATTATCAATATAATATGCAAGTGAATAGCCGAAAAGAACCAAAAACACACTAAATCGATCAGGATGTTGAGCGATTCATGATGAATTGAATAATGAAAAGCGAATCAAAGGTCTGAAATAAATCCAAAGAGTGAAATATGTCGTGAAGGAAGTTCATACCTGAGATATCATGCGGCCACAAAGGTAAGTTGCATCGCAAATACCATCTGGTAATGCAAATTACATAACCACTAAGCCACAATCTAATTCGAAACGATTTCAGAGGATTAATTCGCCTTCACAGAATGTAACAAAATTACCTCAGAGGAGGTATGTCGGCATCAAAAGCGAGCTGATAGATCTAAATGCCAAAATGGCAAAAGCAAGGACAAGACAAGAGAAAACCAGGGTCTAAATAATCCCAAAGAAATGTGAATAGTGTCCATCTCACAAAGAAGAGTTAATGTGGTGCTTCAACAGCCCAGCCAACCAACTCCAAAACACTACAGCACTTAAATATTACCCATCATCTAATTGAGAAACAAATTCGTATTTTCCATTTTTATATATTCTGATGGTTCTGTGCTTCTCATATTAAGATTGATTTAATATTTCCATTACAAGTAGGTGACAGCGACCCTAAATTGATATTGGCATTAACGTTGCGTTTATAATTAATAAATAAAGGTAACACTGGAAATCTTAATCCAGAATGAGTTCATTTGATAGTGACAGTGTAACCCCTTTCTTTTCTGTTCGTTCTAATAACATGGTGGTTGTCTCAACAAAGCATCACAGTCATGAACAAATATCTGTACAACCTGAAAGAACAATAAAAACCATAACGCATACAGCTAATAAGAAAATGAAGTTATGACAAGTGTAAAAAGAAAGTTGGTAGAATAAAAGATTGAAATAAACACTTGGAAGGAGCCAAGGCAGTCGATCATGCAGCACAGCAGCTTGAACTAGAAAAATGCCAACGGTATTGCTTTTTAACGGAACATGTTGTATTGACATTTCCGAAGCAACAAGAATTTGTTGAAAAGATAGAGTTTATATGAATAACAAGAGCAAGGATATAAACATAAAGGAGCTCTGGGATGTGGGATTCAAACAAGGAGAAATAGACATAACTGTGTGATTTGAAAACGTTACTAAAAAGTGCTACCCATAAATACAAGTTGTATAAATAGATTCAGTTAGGACTGTGGATGAAAGTTATGGTGTTAGTTTTAAGCACAAACGTAAAATTAATATTTGAAAAGGTCAAATTAAGGCAGTTGCTAAGCAAATTATGGTAGCTAGGTTCTGTGCTTAGCAAAATTTGTTATTAAACAATATAGAACAATGTGTTTTCCGAAGTTATTGGGGATGCACCCACTCGTTCCTATTAATCAAATTTGTTATGTGCTATTTTTACGTTAATAAAAAAATTATGTTGATGTCCAAGAATTGTCTTAAGTTTTCAGCAATTCCTTATTGTATATTTGGCTGCCTAGCCACATTTTTCAATTTACTATGGATTGAGAAAATTCTTGAAAGCTCTAGGGATTCTAAGTAATTTTGAAAATAAATTGTCAGTCTAAGATCTGGTGGCCATTGTGTGGCGCTGTAGATGTGCGATTGATCTTTGGTGTTGTGCATGGGATTTGGAATTTTTACTACATGTGGATGAAATAATTCCTGAATTCTGAATCTCTTCAGGTGCACTGCCGATGATGCACCTGCATAATAATTAGAAGCATACGGATGCTTTCCGTAATCTACCACCTAATAGCCGAACGTTATCTAGGTGAATGGGATAGAACCCATGTCACTATGAAATGCATTTGTGATGGCCACTTCCAACCACAAAAGACCAACATCACAAGGGATTTGTGAGAAACGGGCTTCCTAACCATCCAGAAGCGCTCCCTGGAGCCACGATAAGCGAGGTGCTTAACAGGTCAAGGATCGGGGACCAATCTCGCCGAATGGCATAACAGTGAGCAACGACCCAATTAATTAAGCTCTCGACAAATCAATGTCAACAGGTGATCAGTGTCCAGCTCAGCGGAGTCATCAAAACTGCACACAACGTTAGTCGCAGAACCACTCGATCAATAATATTCCTTACATACCTTATCAGGTCATCCAGTCTATTAATTCTACATAATATTACTTATCACAAGTCACATTTCAACCCACACGAAAGCTCACACAAGTGGCCGTCTCGGGTTTTGGGTCTGCATGTGTTTCGTCCCGCACACAGACTGGCTGCTTAAAACCCTTGTTCAAATAAAGGCTAACCACTATTTTTAATACCGTTTTACAAATTATTATCAAGGCAATGTTATTATATACAATTTGCAAAAGGAAAGTAGTATATCCCTGGTACATTTTATAAAATAATATTTTATATGCTTGAAATGTTATTAATTACTATTATAATCATGAAGGCTTAAAATGTGTTCATGGTAGTATATTATCCTTAAAGCAAAAGTCGTTTATAGGACTTCCAATAATACTGATTTAGCATCCACAGAAGCAAATTGCATAAATGAAACACATTTCAGTAAATAAAAATTATATGTATGCATGGGCAAAGCAAACATTCTATTAAAAACCATTAATTACCTCACTGCTTTTCTAATTAAAATCACTAACATAAGTCTAGAAAACTTGATACTCTCTACACAAAGTAACAATATTTCTTGACGTAAAACGATGCAATTTGGGAACCCAATTTGACATCCAAGCCTACTATTAACGTAAACAACTCTCTAAATTACAAGGAAACCCTGGGCAAATATGAGGAACTGCGAAAGTTCGCCGATGATCGTTTCGCTTCATTGCGTCAATTAAATAATTGCTGTCGTCAAAATTTTGCAGAACTCCCAGCGTTAGAACGCCGTGCGATACATCAAGTAGACACACGTTAGTACCCAAATCGTCTGCTTATTATTGAAAACTAGTCACGACCAGACGAATCACGCAGCGTTGTTTTCCTATGCATTTGAATTTGAAGTGTTCAAGTACAAAAACATAAAATATCAGAATTCTGCTCAATACCAAGGACTTAAACGCTTGCGTCTAGGTTAGCATGCGTTTAGATTCAAGGTTATTGATAACTTTTAAATGACAACATACTCATTGTGAGATCTCATGCACGTTCTAATAGGTGGAAAAGTTACAAACTGTTGTAGAACTATATTTTTCTGTGAAATAAAAAATTTTGTGTATATTTTATTCAAAAAATAAATTATTAAGAACTCTTATATTGAGAAAATACATATTTGTCGTCTTAATATCGAGGATCTATCACAGACCATACATAATTAATACTTATAGCTAACGCATAAATCGTAAGGACGCCTTGCTTCTAATACGTCGCACTAGTGCAATAGCGGTGTTTCTATATACGCGCAGTTTAGAATAAGTAAATTCACTGAGTGATTAATTTTCACAGCTTTCCAAAGTCAAAGGTACGGAGCCAATTTATCCCAGTACCTGTATATGTGTATATTTTCCACGATCAATAAAAATTATTTTAATATCTGAAAGAGCAAATCAGCATGCAAGTTATGTTACTGCAATTAGTGAGTCCTTAGATGCTTTGCTTAACAGTAGCTGTAGCCAATCAGCGACACAATTTTAGGTACAAACGCTATCTTTAACCAGCATTAAGTATGCATCTCACTGAGCACTGAATGTCGAGTATGGGTCAATTTTACAGCCAGGAATACCTGCCTGGCATCCTCAAGGATCAGCATAATCACCAAACTTAAACCTGGTTACGAGAACCCCCTGAATGATTGCGTTACCAAAAAGCCCTCTACCAAAACTAACAAGGTATAATTAGAAAACAATTCTCCAAAGGAAATAAACGCTTACTAGAGCTCTACCAGCGTACATAAATCAAACAAGTAGAGACACTCATTGTCGGTTCCTTTGATGTCAAAATTCCGATTTGGATGACCTTGAACGGGTCCTGGGGTTACTTTCCGATAGCACTAACAGATGGCGCCACTATTTGATCACATCATGATTGGTAGCAGAGCCAGGAACTGACTCTGATTGGTAGAAATTTGGTGCTGCCATCTGATAGTCAAGCTTAGAAATACCCCCCCCCCTCCCCGGCACTGTCCCAGGCACTCTAGACGGGCTTCAACATTTGGTACGAGTGTCTCTACCTGTTTGATATATGCACGCTGGCTCTATCGCCTAACAGGCACATGTACGTTTAAGATAGTAGAAAAGTACAATACAAACAGCCGAAGCTTTCCATGGGACACGACTGGAATTCTACACAAAGCGGAAGAAGAAGTCTTCATCTTGAAAACAAACGATGTATTATTGGTTGCAAACCTACCAAGCAAAAATATTTCAAGAAGACAGCTGAATGGGCTCACTATCATCTGTACTGTGCGAAGGTTTATTAGTACCAACTACTACTTCCATAATGGATGAGACTTGAACCTAGACTTATAGTACTGCTTTTGTCTGTTGGATCCCCGGAATACATTTTCTAAATATTGCGATTTCCTCCTAACCACCCTCTATATTAAAAATATATCAAATTGTTAAGTTTTCTTTTCTTGACACAAATGCAAATTTTCCACCAACAAAACGTTCGTGCAGTTAAAAGAAAGAAGCGATATGGTAAGTCCTCAGAAGCCATTTCTCTTCCTCAGACCACAAACCGATAAATTTTTAAGTCGTGGTGCCCATATCTGGCACCTGTCAACTTTCCTTGTCTGGGAAATAAAAATATTATTGCGTTGAAAGTTTTTAAGTAAAAATGAAGTTAAAAATGCTGTTACAGCTTAGCAGTCAATATTATGACTAATTCTGAACAAAATAATTTTGTTAGATTCTGGTTTGTGGACCCAAGACGAATTTGTCGAAGTCGCACATCAAGAGGAACCACTTTTTTCTCACAGTTTTGCTCTCCGACTTTCATAAGAACACAAAATGGCCTTGAAGCTACACGAATCGATTCTACACATTAGTAATAATAATAATAATAAATGTCTTGTCTTTATTCAGTTTCATACAACATATATAAAGAGAAAATTGAGTTACAAGATAAATTGAAATTGAAACGTGAACCACAAGGGGAAGTTCAGATGCACATTATAGTTAATGTGCCCTGATCTGCCACTTTACCCTTGACGTAAAATAGGTATTAAAATATAATATACTAATTTGCCTAAAACTACCTTAACCTAATATTCTGCTCAGAGCTAGTAAGAGTGACACATACAGTCATTAAGCTATTTATGAAATAGTACTTTGACGCACATATAATAAATTAAACACTTTTTTCTTAAATGAATTAAAAGGCATAGTCTTTAACGAGTTAGGCAAGGAATTATAAATTTTTGAAGATATATATTTAAAGGATCTCTCAAACATGGCTGTTTTATGTAATGGTGGAGTGAATATAAAGTTAATGTTTCTTAAATTTAAATGATGAACATCAGTTCTGAAAGTAATTTTGTTGTAGAAATACATAGGCTTAGTAGTGTTAATAATTTTATTAATTAAACAAGCATAGTGTAAGGTTCTGCGTTAGCCATATTGAGCCATTGTAATTCTCGTAATGTGTGAGAAATATGGTCATACTTTCGAATGCCAAAAATAAATCTTAGACAAGAATTTTGTACCCGTTGTATTTTCAGAGCAGTATCAACATCTAAGTTAGGACCGTAGACTACGTCACAGTAAACTGAGATAAAACAAGCGCTTCGCATAACATTATTTTGGTTTTTTATTTAAATAAGCTCTGTGTGGGTATAGTAATTTAAGACTGGTGTAAGCATTTTTAGCATTATTAGTAACTTGCTGTTTAAATCTTAATGTATTATCAAAATCAGCCCTAAATTTTTTACACTGTCAACTATAGGAATTTGTGTGGTATCAATACAAAAGTAAGTGTCGTTTTTAAAAGATTGCATTCATTTTTGTTTCCAAATAATATAATGCCGATTTAGAAGGATTAATTATTAGGGAATGACGAACCGATGCGTCCACTAGTTGCTGGAGGTCTGTGCGCAGTCTCTCTACAGCTAAAAGTTTTGTAGACGGCAAGAACGAGTAATAAAGCTGGGTGTCATCAGCATACATATGTAGATTGGCGCTTTTGATACACTTATAAAGATTGCTTGTATAAATAGTAAACAGCAATGGACCCAGAATCGAGCCTTGAGGAACTCCTCGACTGATGTTTATACTCTGAGAGCAGCTATTTTGAAGAACAACAGTTTGAGATCGATTATTCAAGTAACTACTAATTAGTGCAATTGAATTTTCACTGAAACCAATAAATGAAGGATAGTTACTAAAAGAGAATGTGAAATAGTATCAAATGCTTTGCTGAAGTCTAATAGAATTAAGATACTTAACATACCTTTATCATTGGCATCGAGTATATCATCAGTGACTTTCAGCAAAGCAGTAGCGTAACTATAATTCTGTCTAAAACCAGACTGTATATCTGGAATGATGTTATACCGCTCCAGATGTTCCCTAATTTGAAAATTGATAATTTTTTCAGCTATCTTTGAGAAAGCAGGCAAAATACTGATAGGGCGTAAATCATTGTAACTTTTGGGATTTACTACTTTTGGTATGGGTATCACCAGTGCGTTTTTCCAGCAATCAGGAAAGGTACATTAACTGCAACAATTTTCGCCCTTATACATTTTGTGATTTCAAGTTTCCTAAGGTTGCAAAGGTCAAGTGGGCACCCACAAGCAACACGTATGTGGGGGAAAGAATTGATAAATAGTGTTGTTTAGGTTAGTCGCAGGCTTTAGTATTATTTGTTGTAAACATTCTTAATTATATTAAAACACAATATGAGTTGTAACTGTTTACAAGTAAACAGGGGGAGGGGCCAACTTATACCAAAAATTCCACTTACGGTGGTCTTCGATATAATAAAGATGATTACAACACACACGATTAAAGGCTGCAGCTAACTAAAGCAAATTAGAACAACACACAGCTTCTTTGAACTGAGAATCCCTAAGGAACCACCCGCCCGGGTAACCCCGACACCCTGATATCTCAAACTTTTTCTACACAAAAGTCTTGGTTGTGAGGGTTCCCTTATTCTTTATAATCTTAAGAACAACAAATAGCATCTTTGAACCGAGAGGGACCGCTCACCAGGGCAACTCTGATATCCCGAAATATCGAACTTTTTCTACACAAGAGTCCTGCTTGTGAGGGTCCCCTTGAAGTTTATAATCTTAGGAAAGATAGCAGAAGTTGTTTCACCTAGTTTCAAGTGTAGGATCTATTCATATGGAAATCTTATTTTGCCCTATTTCATGGAATTAGAGAAGGTCAGGAAGCAAAATCGATAGGGAAAAAGTTGTTTCCCTAAACCAGAATGTAACCGTACTTTCATACGTAAGTGAAAAATGCGTTAAGAGACTTTGCTAATGAAATATAAACTATTTTAAATTCTCCAAATATTCTACTTTTTATCAAAATATATTTGTCGAGATGCAGCTTTACACACAGTTTTGAACTCCTTCCTTGAGATAACGTATTCAAATAAACTGAAGTGATTTAACGATAAGTGGCAATGTTGGGTTTTTACCATGTGTGATTTTAGTATAACCATTCAGAATCAATTTCAGAAAGTTAGTCATCGTAATCTTGAGGAAGGAATAGGGTATGCAAAATAAATATTAAAGTTAAAATTTGCAATCGTTACTTGCATTCAACCTTTCCAGTTAAGTGACAAATAAATAAATAAAGTACAGGATGGATTAAAAGTAAATCATATTTTTGTTTTTAACTGCAGATACTGTGGGAATTCCATGTTGATAAACATGGGATAAACGTATCCTAAGACTCGTTTTTAATACGTTTATTTACATTGACATGTTAATACGACAATTACCTGTACCTGTAAACTTCAAACGTAATTGGAATTTTGCCCGATCTCGTATTCTACACGCAAGGAACTCTGTTGACTCTCAGAGATTAATTCGTATCCCATTCTAAGAAATTTGAGTCCCAAAAGTAGTCAATTGTAAGAACAGCTACCCATAATCCGAAGGAAAATCACAAAAAAGCACAGTTTGCCAAGTCATGATACAAACAACCGCATTCCTCAATTTTCCAAAAGATTTGGAAATTCTGCAACCACTAATGAAATACTATTTTACGAGGCACTGGAAGGCGAAGAGTAACGTACTGGTAATAACGCCACTAAAACGGTCATTAAACATGAAAATGGTCACAACAATGACTTGTAGACAAGCTTAACAGCATCCTAATTTTTGGTCAATATATATAAAACGCCAGTGTAAACGACCTGCTATGTCCGGGAAAAGTATAATTTGCATACAACCTGCAGCATGAACTTTAACAGCGTTTCCACTAAATCTTTAACTGAACGTTTGGTGTTTTTACGAAAACAAATATTGGCTCTGTATATCATTTTAATTGTAAGCCAGTTCGTAGGTAGAGTAACAAGCAATTATAGACACAATACTGTTATTGTAAATTTGCAAGGATTTCCCAAAACTCCAAATTATATGAAAAGTATATTGAATTTAATTGAAAAAGAAAAAAAAACGTTCCGATTCACTACAATATTTCCTCTTTATCGACGCTCCATAAAATATTTATTTTCCACTTATCTCTTATCTCTTATTTATTATACAGTGTGTCCCCGGATAGGTGAAACGACTCTTGTGAAAGGTAAAAAAAAATGATTTAAATTTTCATTTTTTGAGGTTCAGCTCTGCTTGGTTAAAGGCGAATTTCTAACATAATTTCAGTTTTGAAAAATCAAGTATGCCTTGGAAATTTTCATAAAACCTATTTTTCTGCAGAGTAAAGTACCTTTTATGTGACAAATACGACAAAAAGATATTAATAAAAGTTGTTTAGAATTAACATCTACGCCCCTATACCAAATTTCAAAATTCTCGGCCAACTTTGATCTCGCACAATTTATTTTATGTTTAGGTCTCAAATCAAAGAATTTTACTTTTAACAAAGATTTCTATTGGAAAAACAAATAGTTTTAACAAAGTTTTTTATTTCATAATAAAAAACTTTGTTCAAAATAAAATTCTTTGATTTGGGAAATAAACTTGAAAGAAAATGTGAGATAAAAATTAATTTTAATCGAAGAACAAGTAAAGATATAACACTAAGGAAGCTTACAAGTATGTGATAAAACGCTAATGGAAGAGAAGAATTAATCTACAAATGTGAATAAATGGAGTAAAATACTAGGTCAAGTTTATTGGAGAATTATATTTGACATCATATATTAATCGAATTGGATTACGTCAAGCTGTTTGGTCCTAAGGAAGAGTTTCAAAGGAGGACTATCGGTTGAGGAGGCGCGTTACAGGAGGTTGGTAGATGCGGTGTTGGAATTAGGTGGCTGCAGATTTGGTCTGTTTGGTTACATACTGTGGGGGAAGTGTATATCATTAATTCTGGACATTTTGGACATCTTATCTGTCAGTGGAACCTTTCGTTGCGAAAAGGTACTTCAGAGGTTGTATTCGTAGGCAGACAGAAGCAGGTTGGTCGACATCCAGAACATTGTTGATTTCATGTGAAAGGTGGGTGATATTGAGTAGTAAGGTAATTACAAAAAAGGAAATAAAAACTATAAAGGTGAATTAGTTTCTAAATAATTTCTTACCGTTTTTATATTTTTGTGCACTAGAGAAACGATCTGGTATTTGCCATTTAATTTTCAAACCTTTTTGACATAGCATTGACAGAAGTTATTTTGACTTATAAAATAAAATTAAAAATCAGAACATCAAATTTCAGAAACAAGCATTCTAGTTAAAATAAACCCACCCCTGATTTTTCAGGAGCTAGCACAAATAATAATTATAGATATTCAAATCCTAAATAGGGCAATTTTAAATTGATACAATATAAATATAATTTATAGATTAATATCACTATACGTCCAAAGTGCAAAATAAAACGCTATACGCATCACTGGCATTACTTGATGTGTATATAAAGCAATCCCTGCCCTCCTGAAAGACGTGGAGGACAGTCGCCCTCCAACAAGGGAACTGTGTGTGTCGCTCAAGCACAAAGAGACGCCACGCGAAGCATTGAAAGTGCAATATTGGGGTAACATCTTAGATATAGTACAGCAGGAAGCGGTAACAAACCTCGGGGGGTGCAAATCAGAGTCAAGAATTGCGTGCCCTTGATACAACCGACGTTGTCACTGAAAGGCAAATCCAAGTTTTACTGACTACGCAAAGAGTAAAAAAGGTCAGTGATTTAAAGCAGACCGGCAAGAGCAATATTGACATGTTCCTTAGCTGCATTGAGGTAAGAGCGGGTCTTGTGATTCTACGACTGGGGTGACTGGCATACAAAGGGCAATATAAATTCATAGTACGGTAGAGTATAGGGCACGTGAAAAAGCCAGATTACAGTTTACGGGGCTAAATAAAAGTACCGTTACAATTACTTGGATAGATTTCTGCATCTGGTACTATAGCTATTGTTAAATCTATGTTTGTACTGCATACCTACACGTTTTACATGAAAATATCTGAAACTTAACGAAATTATGAATACATTAATATAAATAGTAAAGCATAAATAAAAAAAACTGTGATTAACAATTAAAAAGGATCTAGCGCTTAATGGAATTAGACTATGAGATAACTTCTATATACCTTGTTGCAATTATATCACAATATTAGCGAATAGACCACGCAAGCAGTAAAAGAGTATGAGCAATAGGAAGATTACTTAACAGCATCAAAACTAAGTTCCCCACTAATAATAGACACTTAAAAAACCGAAAATTGATAAAATAAAGAATGACATACAAAAAGAGCTTTAACACCAAACCTATAATAATTACTATATAAGAAGAAGAAAATATGTAAAGCATCACCATATAGAAAGAGGTCCAATGGAAGGCCAAGAACAGCATAAGCACAAGAAGTGCATAAAGCAGCAGGAAAGGGGAAATAAAGTGGGAGGCACAGAATAAAATGACACATGATATGAAAATGTAGAAAAAGCAATGTTTTACCCCGAAAAGAACTTTAAAAAGTACAAGAACTACATAAGTCAAAGTGGTTTTTAAAATTAGAAAATTGTTGAAAGTAAAGGAATAAGTGGTTACATATTTTGAATGGAAGGGTACTCCATTCGTCAAAACATAAGTTAAACATTGAGTGGTTTTTCTTTATCCTTGAGCTCATTTTTGATTATCGTAACATTTTTCTCGTTTTTACTTCCCTCGTCTGAAAGACGAAGAAAGTACTGTAATCACAAAAAAATCACCTTCCGAGATTTCTTCAGATCTTCACGTTTCAGGGTCGCTAGATAACGAAAAACAGGTTTTCTCAATTCCGTCTGTCTGTCTGTCTCTCTGTTTGCCTGTTGGCGGTATAACTCAAAAACTACTTGTCAGAGGAAGATGATATTTTGCATACACATTATATATATACCTGGACTAAAACCGGTACAATTTCAGCCAAATGTATACAAGGTGAATGCCTTAAAAAAATTAACCTTTATTTATTTTTGCGTTAATTTTGTAATAGAAGAAAGTAATAATTTTCACATAGGTCAGGCTTTACACTTGCCCAAAATAAAACTCAACAGATACAGGATAATGTCACAAAAGAGTCGAAACATTTCAACAATAAGAGATTTCTGTTCAAGAGAGGCGCGCGCCGCACTGGTTCTAATGTCTCAATGGCGCTGATGAAAAATCGGTGTAGTTACGATCTGCTTCGCAGATGCGGCACTTAAGCGGCGGCTATTAACTCACATTCTTTTTATTATGTATTTACACTGTAAATATGTTTTATGCTTAAGTTTATTTACAAAAAGTATATTTAATATGAACAACAACATACTTATCTTTATAAACTGTTCTGAATCTAAGCACTCGAAGCAATCTACGAACTTATGGCTTCTGTGCTACTCCTAAAGGCACTAGAAAAAAATATAGAAGTTTACGAAGATGCCAAAAATCTGGTTACAGGGTATCAGATGACCCAGAAGAAATGAAAATACTAGCTTATGTTGACGACACTGTGATCATGTCCATTTACGTCTCTGGTAAATTAATCGATCACAGTGATCAATGCGCAGAAGTTGGAAAACCAACTAGGAAAGCAGCATCTATATCGGGCATCATGCAACACGTAATTTGAAACAAAAACAATCATAACTACAAACACTAAAACCAGAATATGTAAAGTATGCATACGACCACTAAACACATATGCCATAGAAAAAAAAGAAAAATCTTAAGAAGGAGTGAAATTAAAGTGAACAGTAGCCGGTTAAACATTGCACGGTAGAGTAAGGAACGACGATGTTAGACAAAAACATGCAAAATTAAAGACATTATATAAAACATCACATAAGATGGAGTCGAGAAAGAAGAAGGCAGTAACGAATAATGAATAACTACCGAATTGCAAAGTTATATGTGTGAATGAACTAACATGTGGGCACAGACTTCCAGGAAGACCACCACAACGCTAACGAGATAGCTGAACAACTTCAGCTCATAAACTGGAATAGCCCTAATAAACAGATTTTTAAAATTCTATTCCGCACTCCGCCAACAACCGTTAGGCCAATTATACGCATCACTGTACATTTTATGGGGACTTCCAACCCCACTAACGACTGTCATGATGTTATTATGACAATCGGGACCAACTCTTTTCCGTGGTAGCCGTACCACGAGGTGCCGGGAGAAGCAGCCGTGAAACTCCCATCCAAGTTCTGACCAGAGAGAGAGCGTTGCTTAACTCTGCTGATCGAACGTGGACGCTTGTTCAATTTACACCAACCGGGACATATGTAAACATATACAAGGAAGAAGAAACTGAGTATCGCTTAATAGTACCGGCAACTTACAGGCTAATACGAGGGCTATTTTTTAACCTCCTGTTAGGTAGGAATAAGAAACAAAACTGATAATGAAACATTTATTGTATAAAAAATGTAGGTACATCTCTTAGCTACACCATTTTCACACACAGCCGTGAATCGTAAACTGTACTCTCTCGACGATGAATGTTGACTGTATTATACTCTTAAGGGTCCATGTCTTCAACTAGAAGAACGCAATTTACGGCTTAATGCGCCCGCCTAGAGTGAACTGCACACTATTAGCAGTAATTTGTTTTCTTCTGGCTGAAAACCTCTGAAGGGAAAAATTAGTCAGACGAGTATAGTTTATTAGAGATGGTTGTTCGCGAGAACAATGCAGAACGTTTAAAGAAAAAGCCAAAAACCAACATTTCGGCACTACCAGAGCCTTTTTCTTGCTTTACAAACTGTCAAACTTTCGTTTTTCAAACCTGTTGATATTTTAAAGGGAGCTCTTTCAACTCACTAGACATTTTCATCACATACCTACATTTTGTTATTTTGAATTTCGTGATGAGCATGGTTCAAGACATACCTATCCGAGTAGCTTTTATTCGCAATTTTATGCAACCTGAAAAACCAATGCCGTTTTATTAACCACTAAGAAATGTTCAGGAAGAAATAAAGAACTTTAATGTGTTACTGTAGATTTTGCTGGTAAAGAAGTGCGTTACAATAAACCACTCTGTTACATCAGGCATATTCTACACAGAAAGAGATATTTATTATAAAAATTAAAGAAAAGCAGGTGCTGATGTTCATGGCTAAAACGGACTCAATTCAAAAGCTTTGCTTAGCTCGCAGTTAATAAAAGTACCTTAAATCGTTCTTCTTCCTCCTCTCATTATAGACCAGTGGCCAGTTTCTAACCACAAAGTGGTGCTATCTGCCTGGGCAGGTGACTAGCCTTGTCCGTCGAAAATGAGGAAGAATGTCCTTAGTATAGGTAACGACTACCACAGGTGCTGGCATTAATGTGACCGAGGGGTTCCAATGAACCGTCCTCAGTAGTAATATGTAGCTGTTGTAGTATTTACTTTTGTGATCTTTGAGTTGTTTGAAAATATTCTTTTGTTTTATTTGTATTCGCATACTTATGGGCTTTCGACTAAACCAGCCACTGAAATATGATACGAGCACAGAATCGGAACGAGTCCAAAACCAATTTACAGATCGAAGGCTGTTTTTAAGATCGGGGGCGTTTTAGCAGGTAGATTTAAATTATGGAAAGGCCTTTAGCCGAGAATTCCCATTTTTGGAATGTTGTGAACCCGAGGTGACCGGGGGTTGCATTTTAGAATGCGAGGGTGCTTATATGTTTTTGGGCAGTCTGTAGGCGAGATCGCACGTGTGTGGACGCGAGCCTAATTCTCCGCGAGTGTGTGGTTCCACCGCGATTATGTTTTGAAGTGGAATGAATTATAGATTATAATCGAGTGAATAAAACGATGAGGTCTGTAATATCTAAATAGAATGCTAGTGCCTGAGTAGCTTAGAAAATGTATCTAGTGTACAGCGAAGACGAACATTCGATATTGTCTCGTACTGATGCTGATTGTAGACAGCTTTGTTAATTGGATCGCTGTTCATTGTCGCAGAGGGTGTCCTCGTACCTGGGTTAATGGCTATCCGGCGAGATAGCCCACGACCCTTGACCTGATAAGCATTGTGCTTATCAGTGACCCAATTAGCGCGATTGGGTGGCTTGGGAAGCCCATCTCCCAAAGATGCCTTGTACCTGTGTCTTTTACGGTCCATGCGGCCACCGTAATTGCGGGTTACATTGACATGGGTTGGACCCATTGATGCCGTTAACGTTCGGTTAAGGCATACTAGATGCGGTAAGCATCCGTGTTTTCAGGATTATTACAGGCACATCATCGAAGGTGCACCGAAGAATATACCTGATGATAGCTTCTTCAAGATGCGGCGCGGGACGATGCGGGGGGGCCATACGACCCCCTGTAAGTATTATGTAATGAGCACATTACTGCTAAAAGCTGAATGTTTGTTGTTTTGCTTGCATGACTGAGTGAAATTGGATGGGTTTATGTTCTCGGACGGGCGTGTGTGACCACCTGCTAAATGAAACCGCCGACCACTTTGCAACCCCCAGTATCATGTTCCTGATTTACAATCCCAGACCGCAGGGGCGTTATGGAATTTCTGGTAAGTCGCCAGTTCTTGTGAAATTTATGCATGTGTCCGATCTGAATCCCGGAAAAATAAATTAGACCAGGGCACCGAAAATATGTGCCTACAGTAGCTGATAATAATTCCTAATTTTATGAACAATATCGTGTATGACAAGTAATTTCGATCCAGTTATAATTGTAAACTAAAAATAAAAACAGGTGTTAGCGTGGTAGCCGGAGAACATACGATTTTCTTTTTAAATCGCGGTGTAGTCGGCGGGGATCGAACTCGGTCTAGCCGCCTGCGACTCTAGCGTGTTGCTTGCGCGGGCATCTGCTCAACTGTAAATAGCTAGATTTCAATTTTATCTTGTAACATTTTTAACACTTCGATTTGAAACAGGCGTATTTTTTAAATTAATTCTCTCTGAATGAAAGTAACTATATCAGGAAATATTTAGGTTATTGCTATTTTCAAATTAGCCGATAATTATGTTCTCTCAATAAATGTTTTGAAAAACAAACCTTTCTACCATACCAAGAGTGGAAGTATTTGACATATTTCGTTACATTCTACTGAACAAATATTTTGTTAAACATGTTGCTCATAAAAATGTATACGTGCTGTTTGCACGTCCATTAGCATCACTGACCGTGAAATTCAACAGTTGGTCATCTATCTACGACAAATATTTCATTGTAACGTTAAAACAGTGCACGAGTCAGGCATAAACGGTTTTTAATAATTATCCATTGCCGACTTCAACAAATGATCTCATAAATGAATTATGTAATGTTAACAGTTTGCTCATAAATTGTTTATTTCATTCCTAGCTACGCTTATACATCTGTAAAATTAAATCGCTAGACATAATAATCGCAATTCCTTATTATAATTTCATATTCTTAAGTGCTAATCGGTGTAATGTGGAATATAATTGAAAAATTACTCAAGTCTAACTGGAATTCTTGTCCAAACCGAATGTCAATGCCAGGGACATCCTCAAACACGCTTATTTACAGCTCCGACTGTAATGTCGTGTAGTAAATGGCAAATATCCAATTAATGATTTTACGCAATTAAATACAACTTAAAATATATTTAATAAGAGTAATAAGTAATACGTATTAGAAATCGTTAGGCATCGGGGGACGGTTTAAATTCTCTTTTAATTTGTTTACAAAATCGCAGTTTTGTTCGATTTTTTTCGAGTCCATCGCGTGCTCTTGGTTAATTGTTAAAAAATTATATGGTAAATGTTATTATCAAACGAGTGTTTGTTATAAATAAGTCGCAACATTCGCGTACTTCGACCAGAATAACATCAGAGACGTAGGTCAGTGTCTGCAGGTTGCATGCCAATAAATAAGTATGACAATTATTGAAATACTATAAGTCACAAATAAAATAGTTTACGTATCAACCGAAATTGAGTTGGTACTTCAGTACCCTAGATGACAGATAGGTCTAGCTACACCAGTAACATGGTCTGGTCGCTCTCCTAATGCCAACTCCTTAGATATCTTACTATGGGGCTACCTGAAGCAATTGCTCATTTTCTGCAGAAAAAATGAGGAACGGCGATTCAGAGACTATCAAATGTACCTGTAATACTAATAAAGCAGCATTGAATACTTTCTTCTGTAATACGATTTGTAATTACATACCGAGTTACAAAATAAATTTAAATAATGCGTGTGAGATCTCTAGCACTTTCCCATACTATTAAGGTCAATGTGAAGTCAAAAGAGTAGCAAAGATTTATTTGGTGTACTCCTAAAAAAATCTTTAAATTATTAATGTATTTACAGTTAGTTGTACAATATTGAGCATTGGTCTAATCTAAGTAAATGCATTAAATTCTTGTGCTTAAAGTGGGTAATTTAAAATTTTATAAAAAATTGGCCTTGGAGATCTTTTTACTTCATATTCTGGCTTGTCGTTGTAATAATAATTTTCATTGTTACCCGAGTGCACTTTAAATACCGAATTTAAGTACCGAAGTACTCTTTAAGTAAAAAATTTTTACTCCATTTTTTTCGGTGTAAAGGATAGCGATCTTCATTTTTATAAAGAAATTAATTTCAGACCATTAGTATATACATACTCAACTATAGAAACAGTTAGGAAACCTCCTAAACTATTGAATGTAAGTAACATTACCCAAGGATGAGGTTATAAAATGCGGTATGATAGTATATTAAAAATAATATTAATGTGACGAAAGCAGCAGCGTACATAAATCACCAGACGTAAGACCTGCAGGCGATCATAAAAATGAAAACTTTATAACAACAAGCTGTGCAGCCTAAATCAGTGGGGAACTAATGTGGTAAACTGAGCGATTAGCGTTCTATCCGCGACTTTGGTGTAAAAAGAACAAAATGGAAACTTTTTATCTGAGAAACATTACACAATTTGCGAACTGCAGCGGATCTAGGACCAAAGGCAATGTGGTCGCTAAACCCTTCTGGACAACAAAAGATCTGCGCAAGAATCGACGTTTTCGCAGTATCTTCCCGCAGTTAAATAGTGTGGTAATAAAACCCTCGAGTGACGCAAAGAGTTCGAACAATTGTGACATTTCGCCGAGGATTCATCCTGTAAGGGTAATATACCAAATTTCAATGCTCTGGCCTAGAAACGCGACACAACGGTTGAATTGTACTTCGAAGAAGACGAGACCATCCGTCTCCGGCCACCGGCAACTCTTCTCTAGGGGTTTTTCATAGTGTTATCATTTTGAAGTAGGTTCCCAGTGTGTTATCATCAACACCCGTTGATCAGAAGTATCCCAACTAGTAAGCTACCTCCTGATACTATAAAATGAATCTAGAAATAAAAAAGCGCTGATACCCGTATGTTCCTCAAAAATGGAAATAGCTCCAATATTAAAAAAAATCGTAACGACCGTATCTTGATCAGAAATTAAAAATCTGAAATAACAGAATTGTTTAGTAACAATAAGATCTCCAAAGAAGAATGGGAACGATAGTTCAAGGAACTATACGGCTCTATAACAACAACAGCTACCCAAGCCCCTCAAGCACAAGAACAAATAGAAGTGGCAAAGGATGAAATAAGAAAGGTAATATCTACTTTAAAAAACAGAAAGGCACCAGGAGTAGACGAGATAACAAACGAACAACTAAAGTATGGCGGCGAAACATTGACAAAGGAATTAACGACGTTATTCCAAACAATATTAGACCAGCAGACAATCCCGGAAGAGTGGAGGTCCAGTATTACAGTCCCGCTATTTAAAAATGCGATAAATTTCTACCTAAAAATTATAGAGGGATAACCCTACTAAGTTCAGTTTTTAAATTAATGACGAAGGTTATTCTGCTGAAACTTAATGAACACATAACAAGCAATGAAGAGCAATTTGGATTTCGAACAAATAGATCCACAACAGACGCCATATTTATAATGCGTCAAATATGTGAGAAATCCATAGAGTACTACAAACCAGCGTACATCTGCTTTGTAGATCTACAGAAGGCGTTTGACCAAATACAGCTAAACGACGTACTAACCATACCAGAAGACAGACAACTACCAACAACGCTCATAAACGTAATAAGAACAATGTACTCTAACATAACAACTAAGATTAAGGTAGAAGACGAATACACGGACACCATACACATAACAAAGGGAATACGACAGGGCGATTCGCTTAGCCCCCTGCTATTTAACCTAGTAATGGACAAAATTATAGATGCTGTTAAAACGAAACCCGGTTATAAAATGGGAGCTAAAACCATAAGTGTAATATGTTATGCTGACGATGCTGTCCTTATGGCTGACAGCGAAGATAGAGTCCGCCCAACGTAAGATAGGGACAGGCACGTCATCATTGCCAGGGTGCGCAGTGGTTTGGCGATTATCCAGATGGGCAATGGTTACTTAGCAACGGCACGTTTTTAAATAGACGTCCTGTTACCAAGGGGTTTAGTAGTTGATAGGATACGCGATGAGTTCACTTGTATCCGTGTACGCCACTGCCAATTCTTGAGGCGCGTGACGTAACAAAAATCCGCGCAGCCGAACTGTGACGTGCCTGTCCCTATCTTACGTTGAGAGGACTCTAAATTACAGCGCCTGCTACATCAATTCGTAATTGAATCCAAAAACTGGAATATGCAAGTATCTACAGAGAAGACCAAGTGTATGGTCATTGCGAAAGACCCAGTAAGGTGCAAATTAGAAGTTGAGGGAACCGTAATAGAACAGGTCATGTCCTTTAAATACCTAGGGGTGGATATCTCAAGCAGTCGAAATCTGACTAAAGAAGTACGAGAACATTCATATAAAAGCGCACGAATATCTGGTTACCTAAGGGACGTTTACTGGAGGAACAAATATATGACCACCGAAAACAAAATTAAAATATATAAAAGCGTTGTCAGACCCGTAGCTACATACGCAGCCGAAACTAGAGCTGACACTAAAAAAACTAGACAAATACTTAATACCACTGAAATGGCCACGTTAAGAGCAATAACTGGACATAGTCTGAGGGAGAGACTACCCAACTACGAAATAAGGAGAGAATGTAATATACAAGAGATCTCAAAGTTTGTTAAACAACGAAGAAGGGAATGGAGCGCGCATGTCGACAAAATGCAACCCGAACGACTACCGAAAATAGCAAAGACGCAAATCCCACATGGAAAACGCCAACCTGGAAGACCACCAAAGCGTTGGGCAGAAAGCTGGGTCTCATCATCCCTAGAAACACCACCGAGAAGAAACGATTAGTGTCAAAGATAAACAGGCGAAGCCTACAGAAAGAGGAAGAAGAAGAAGAAGTAACGACCGTATCTTTATAATTACAGGTTTTTGAGATATTTAATTGATAACCGCTATGCTCTACTTTGGGATGGCACACTTACAATTTAACAAATTTCTCACAGAGTATGGGATAGAGAGCAGCTTGTTTCTCCTAAAATACAACCAAAACTAGTGAAAACCTTTCTAAGTAGACTGTGCACTAAATAGCTTAAGCAAGTTATAACTCAGTTTACAGTAACGAAAACACACCATCGTTGTGAAATATATAATGACAACAAATTTGGCACACGGTACCAAACGTTAAGTGCATCCAATAAACATAAGTACCAAAAATGCCAAAAAAGCATTAAACCCATTCGGCAATATAAGAAGTTAAGCTAAAATGATCACATGCAACTTACCCCTAACGGTCAAAATCGGACTCAAAAAAGAACAGCATTTGAACTTTGAACACTCGCCGCGACAAAACGGATAAGATTAGAACGACGGTGCGGACCATTAAAAACTACACCAAATGACTCTAGCCCAAACATACGTCGCTTGTCACGCACAACAAAGACTGAAATTGTAACTGAACATGCTGAGCCTATACTTTTGTCAGAAATAAGTAGAAACAGTTAGTGACAGTAAACAGTAACGTTGAGAATAAGAATATATGTGTTGGATGGAGATTATAGTTATTCATTACATACACTGACCTTTAAGATCTGTTGTTATTCAGGTAGCAGTAATATAAATCCAATTCAGAACTAAAAACTTTAAGTGAAATGAATTAACCAACAAAAGTACTTCGTTATATTACAAAGGAACAGGCTAAGGAATAATCTGCATTAGCATTACGACTCAATTCCCATTGCTAACTAAGTTGAAAATCAGTTTCTTAAATAATTCTGCGGTCCGAATTGAAACGTCATTGTTTCAATGCCAACTACTGTAATAATGGCGTAAACTGCTCAATTGCATATATTCATGAGGCTCACAGTATCTCTTACTTGAATACGCTGATATTTAAGCAGATTTTTTTTTCAGATACTTAACAGTGCTTGCAGTTTTCACGATATGTGCTTTCCAGGATGTGTCGTATGTTGTGCGTACTTCATGATTTGAAAAAAAAAAAAATTTAAATAGCAAACCGCGCAGCATACAGTAAATATTGTCATATAAATTTCTTGAGAACATAGCAGTCGAAAATTAGATTAGAGGGCACTGACGCGCTGTGGAGATGGTTTTTTTAATGGAAAGGGAATGATTAAAATCCTTAGAATTCAATATAACTGCAATTCACTTGTAAAATTGTGCATATAAAACAACTACAATTCCCTGCGAGTCTACCAATTATGGCCTGCCATAATATGAAATAAAGTTGCTTCAACTAATTCAGTTTTTTCATTTTTTAAAACTGTTTAATGCAATAACTTTATACTTATTTTATCACATAATTATTGAGAACAGTCAGCTGTGACCAAACAATGAAAATTTCAGTAAAATTAGATTATAGTACTGTCAAAGAGTTTACCGAGACTTTTTTAGTAATATTTATTACTTTTTTATGATTACTAGCTATAAAATTAAACAATCGCTTCTACATTATGTAAGTAGTACATTAGATAGTTGAGAATTTGAGTGGATAAACATAAATCCATTAGAACTTTTACTTTATTAAAAGAGTAAGGGCTACTATTAAGGGTATGTTACTACATATGGGTTATGCGTAAGTAATCCCCTCATTTATTGAAGGTATAGCTTGAATTTGGAACACGGAATTAAAATGCGTATTAATACTTCAAGATATTTTATTAACTTATTTTATATTTTTTGTTGCGTTGTAGCCTTAACTTTCACACGGTTACTAGATCCCAACATTGCCCCCCCCCCCCCCCCCAAAGAAAAGGTAGGGAGAGAAACCAGGTAGGAGTGCTTATATAATTCCGCATAAAATTAGCAGTATTATATTTAGCTACAAAACCTCCTGGATCTTTTAGGCAATCTTTAAAATACTAATAACAATAACATTAATAATAATACCAATAATAAAAGGTAACAATAACATTAATGAAATAACGAATAATGGAACACAACACTGCACTGGTTGCGCGAATCTGGGCATGTCCTTCTACTTCAGATGTGAAAACTGAAAACAGAGAAAAATGGCAAGCGTGTGCATTAAAAAGTAAAAAAAGAGATAAAAGCAACATACAGATAAATACATGGACGTGTGGAGGCTTTGTTGATCTAAAGAATCGGTGGTATCAGCCGAATAAAAGTGACTGTCCCGGCAATGTCTTCCAGTGACATGTCCTTATTTATATGTTGACAAACTTAAAAAAGCCTAAGTATGTTCTCAACTGCGGATGTGCGAAGTCGGCATGTGGCCAAGCACAAGGGGTTACTGCACGTATCGGACCAGCATAGGTCATGCAGGTACGTGGGCAGCGAGAGCAAGTTGCGGTTGTAGCTGCGAAAGTGGCCGAGAAACAACATGTAAATGTACATGGTTTCCATAGAAAAAAGATGGCGATGGATGTATGTGGACTAGATGCAAGGGAAAAATACATTTGTCAGAAGAAGATTGTGCATTTTTGCATGTGAATATACATGGTTTGCATGCAGGTCCAATAGCTGATGCACCATCACGTCGGGGTCACCAGATATTAAAGGTATGTTACTACATATAGGTTATACGTAAGTAATCCCCTAATTTAATGAAGATGTCACTTGAATTTGGAACACGGAATTAAATGCGTGTTAATACTTCAAGATATTTTATTAACTCGTTTTATATTTTTCGTTGGGTTGTAGCCTTAACGACCACAAGGCTACTCTATCTCAACGGTACTCCCAAAGAACTATGGCTAGAATAGTACTTGTAATAAAATCGGCAGTTTCAAAATTGGAAATAGGTACGTAAAACGAATCAGTATCACCAATTACTTAGACAACATCGCCGAAGGTCAACCTATTGTTTGGATCATTGGTTTGTTCTGCTACGTTCGTTGCGCAATAGATCGCATCAAAGCACATCCGCTGAAGTTAGGCGAGTTTATATAAACAAACGCACGGTAAGAAAAGAATTGGAAGCAGCACGATTATCAGCTAGAGGACGCGCAAAACGTTATTATCTTCTCCTGCACCGTAAATCTGAGCGATTGAGATTTTATAACTTATACGAGCATTGGGAAACAGACAAATGGTCCATGGTACTTTCTACCAACGAATGTAATTAAGTGTTCCCTGCGCTCTCCGGATGGTAGTCTTACGGATTTGGAGAAGACCAGTTGAACGATATTTACCGTGTACCATGGTCCTCAACGAACAATTCAGTAATGGGTCAGTGCAAATGCTTATTATAAAAAAGAATTTGTTGTGTACGACGCTACGGGAACTTTGTCGAGACGCATAAATACGTACATTAGGGAAGTTCTTGAATCTCATATTAGTAGCTGCTGCATACGGAATGGTAGTAATTTTTTACTCAATCAAGACAAGCCTGCCGACACATTGCCAACAGTAGTTGCAAGAACTGGAGATTCATTCTATGAATTGAGCAGCACGCAGTCCATATTTACATAAATAACGTTGAACATGTTCAGGGTACGCTTGCAAGAAGAATAAAAGCCCGACTAGACACGACACATAGCGTTCAAAACTGACAGCAGCACTAGTAGGGAAATGGGATAATCTTCCACAAGAATTAATTTTCACATTTAGTAAGTGGCATGCATAACCGTTCACAGGCTGCTTGCTATTCACACTAAATTATGCAATAATTAATAACAACGTCAAAAGTGGTTCAAATTTGTGTTTTTTGTGCTCCTTGGCCATGTGTTACCATTCCAATTGAATGCTTCTTTCTGTTTTGTTAAGTATTCGTCATCACAAAACACCCCGCAGGCATTTCTTTAATCAAATGAAATAGGGGAGATGTATGTGCTATAAATGTGACTACTGAATTGACTTTCCAGGAGTAGTTTATGCATCGTTATATGAAAAAAGAGTGATCAGTTCATTTTTGCGGGCAGTGTAGTAGATGTACTCATTATTTCTAATGCATTAGAAAAGAAGAAAACTTAAATTGCAGGTATTAGCGAGGTAATCAGAATACCACTCCTATTAAGAGTATATTGGTTTTATAATATTAGTAAAATATATTCTTAAAATAAATTAACATCGTCCATTTCTGTGACTTTGTTCCAAAACTGCTTCATTATTCTACTTCTTCTGGCAATCAATTAGTAGACCTTGATTGAAACATTAAGTCTGAAAGGTCAATTGTAGTTATTTAGTTAGATATTTACATTCATCGCTAGTAATGTAAACATATTTTCAGTTTCTTAAAATTACAGTACATACCAAAGAAGTTTGTACTTAATAATAGCTTTTATATATTAATGGCATACAATTGAAAGAACGTGTTCCCCAAACCGCAAGTAATAAATTATTACTTCTACCTTTGCGAAAATGTCAAACGATCCAACAAGACAATAGGTTGCTATAGATGTACCATCAGTTTCTGTGGTTTCTTAGCAATATTTTTATTTAGTAAGTCCGTACGTATTATCACGAGCTCGCTCAGTTGCACATATGTTATACCATAAATAATGGCAATAATAAAAATAAAATTTGGTAAATTAAAATAATATTTACTCTTTCACAACTTTCAAGTTTTCAATTATTTCAACAAACCATTATAACTAGATATAACATTTCCAACAATAATGAGCAAGTTCACCCTTTTTGTAACTCAAGACGAAGCGGTTGTAGTTGAAGAGAAACTACCACTACTCAAAATAATATGTGCGGTTTGTGTTCAACAAAATTCTATCACTGTTTATTTTAAAAACCATCAGGTTTTTGAAAGGCAGGTTTAGAAAACCACCTACAAGATATTTACGTTTCAAATTTCCTAACTGGTCACTATGGAAGTTGCAAAACTTCATTTACGTGTAGGACTTCAAGATAAAATGATAAAACCAACGTAATTCTCTTAATGACCAAAGAAAACATTTGAGATGGTTTAGTTGTTCGTTATCAAAATTGAAAAACCTTCGTTGACTAGTAAGACAGACAGATCTAGTTGCCGAAGGCCTTTTGAAGATCAAATACCTAATAACATCAAAGCAACTCTGTTAATAGGCCAAAGAGAATATTTTGAATGGTATTGATGCTCAGTCCCAAAAGATAAAAAACTGTATGGATTAGAAAAACTGAAAATAGGATAAGGCCACCCGAGGCCCTTTCAAGGTAAATAATAACTCCAGAGTAATTTCATTAATGGGTTAAAGAGAACAAGTCGTATGGCTTTGCTGTTCATTAGAATCATTGGAAAAAATTCAACAACTAGAAAAGCTGGAAGCCAAAGCAAACAACCAAAGGCCATCTGAACAAATAATAATACGACAACGGTTCTTTGAATAGGGTCAAGGAAACATTTTTGATTGCTTTGCAGTTCACTATAAAAACTTAAAAATGTCAGTGATTAGAAAGACCGGAAGCTGGAACAAATCGCCGGAGGCCCTTTGAAGGTCAAATAATAACATCAAAGGAACTCTATTAATGGCTAAAGAAAACATTTAGAACAGCTCTCCTGTTTACTGCACACACTGGAAAAGCTCCTTCAGTTAGACAGACTGGAAGCCAGAGCAAGTCTACACCTGTCCAAAGATCAAATAATAACACCAAATCAATTCTCTTAATGGCCAACGAGAACATTTTGGATAGCTCTGCTGCTCATTACAAATACTGAACGAACTTCATTGATTCTAAATACTTGAAGATAGAGTAAGTCAACAAAGGCCGTTTCAAGATCAACTGATAACACCAAAGCAACTCTATGAAAAGTCTAAGAAGAGCACTTCGGGTGTTTGCTGATCATTAAAAAACTGAATCAATTAGAAAGACTGAAAATAGAAAGAAGTCACAAGAGACTTTTAGAAAATAGAATAACAAAGCTAAAACAACTCTATTAGTGGAGTTAAGAGAACATGTCATCTGGCTTTGGTGCTCATTACAATTATTGCAAAATCTGCATCAACAAGAAGGACTGAAAGCCAGAGGAAATCATGAAAGCAACTATATTAATAGGCTGAAGAGAATATGTGAAATTGGCCTGCTATTCATTAGACAACCTGAAAACCTAACTGAAAGAAGAACTTCAAGCCAGAGCAAGTCTTCACAGCTTCAAATATCAAATAATAACGCCAAGGAAATTCTATTAATGGCTAAAGAAAATATTTTGGATGGCTCTGCTGTTCAATACAAACAGTGGAAAATCTTTCGCGCTTAGAAAGACTGGAAGCCAGAGCAAGTCTGTACAGGTTCGAAGTTCAAATAAGAACACCAAGGCAGTTCTATTAATTGCTACGGATGGTTCTGCTACACATTATAAACACTGCTAAAAATTAATCAACTAGAAAGCCTGTAAGTCTCAGCAAATCATCATAGGCAGTTTGAAGATCATACAATAGTACCAAGGTAACTCTATAACTTTCTAAAGAGAACATTTCAGATAACTGTGTTTTTACTACAGACACTAGAAAAGCGTTATCAGCCAAAAATACAGGAGAGAGAGAGCAAGTCTCTACAGGCCAAGATCCAATAATAACACCAAAGCAATTCTGATAATGGCTAGTGAGAATACTTCAGCAGGCTCTGCTGTTCAAACAAACACTCACTGCGAGGACTACATCAACTACAAGGATTGGAACCCAGATGAAGTTACCAAAGGCACTTTGAAGATAAACATTATATTTCGAATAGATATGCTCTTCAGCTACAAAAACTTGGAAAAGCGCATTAGCACTGAAAATAATAGGAAGTCACAGAGGCCCTTTCCAGATGAAATAATAACACTAAAGCAACTCAATTAAGGAGTAAAGAGATATGTCGGACGGCCTTGCTGTTCATTACAATTATTAGAAAATCTGAATCAACTAAAAGGACTGATGGCCAAAATCGGTTAGCAAAGACTTCTTTGAAGATAAAATAACAGCACCAAAACAGCTTCATTAATGACCTAAAGAGAACATATCGGATGGCTATGCAAAATGTGGAAGAACTTTAGCAACCAGAAAGACTGGAAGCCAGAAGAAGTCACCAAAGTACTTAAAGATCCAATAATATCAAAGTACCTAACTCAATAAATGTGCGGAAGAGCACGCTTTGTTAATTAATATTGGATCTCTGGCACTACAGAAGTATTTATATTAAAACGGTATAATTTCTGAGATTTTGCAAGAGGCACTAAGGAAGTAGGTAAAGATCATTAGCACAAAAATATTATTTTTCTTCAATGTTAACTGAGTAGAGAATCAGCAACTGAAGGAGCCGTGGTTAGTGGGATGAGTTATTTTATAGCTCCATTTTATGCTTGATTTAGAAAAACATGCGGATCTGTATAAATCAAAAGTGCCATTTCTCACATACCAAATCAATAATGTCCTAGCATCTATTAAAAAATATACTGTGTAAAATAAATACACCCAGCAACTATAACTAGCCTATGATGATTAAAGTTTGCCTAGTACTTAAAGAAATAACAAATTTCAGTGCGCGTACAGTTTAATTTCTATCAACTCTACGGATTACTAATTTATGGTTTTTTAAGATTGGTGTAGGGACTACAGAAGTTAGTTTTATTGTTATATCAGTAAGATACAAATATATTTCGACTACTTAGTGGTCTTTTTCAGTCTACATTTTAATGGTTTAAAAGTTCTGCAAGACAAAATTACATGTTAAAAGTCAGATGAATAGGTCAAAAAATTAATTCTCTCAAATTATCTTTGAAACTTATTACGCCGGGCTCCGCAGCTCAGTGGTTAAGCATTCTGGCTACTGATCTAAAGGTCGCGAGTTCGATCCCCGTCCTGGTAAGGTTTTCAAAAATGAAAAAAGCGGATGAAAGCCTCTACAGAATGATGGCATCACGGAAGTGATGTAAAGCCGTGAGTCCCATGTTACTACGATGTGTAGCATGTAAACGATCCCTTGCTAGGTTTAGAACTCCTTAGTCTCGGTAAAATTCTAAGTAGGACATTGACCATAGCAGTTGGTGTCTAAGGTACCTGGTACTCCGCATCCCTAGACCTTGTCTATTACAAACAAACAAACAAACTTATTACACTATGAAAATAATGCGACATTCACAATTGAAGTTGTTATAAATTTATTGATTATATATTAATAGTTATTTTTGTATAAAGACATAATAGATTATAGCTCGAAAGATGTTTAAAGCGAAGCGGAAAACTTTAAATTTCCCGAAATTTATAATCGTAACTAGGCGCGTGGTACATACAACGTGTTATTTTGTTTTGGTTCTCAAAATGGACAAAATTCAAGAATTTAGTATTTTGGCTACAGACTACTGCGTGGTCGTTGTGCTGGCGCTGTGGATTTTTGGTACGCTATGGTTACTATGCAGATTGTTGGTATTCCTAACTACACTGTTGGTGCGTATTATACTGCTTAGCAACTTTATAGGCACTAAGACCATAATAGCCATTTACGCCCGCTATCGAGAGCCAATAAGCAAGATTAGTGGTTCCAAAATTAAATTAAGAAGATATTGTAAATTTATTACTTATTGTAGCCAGATTAATGTTTAATAATTTAATCTTTGTTTATCTTTTTTTTTGTTTAAATGTAATGAAGCAAATTATTCGCAGCATGTGTTATTTTAGTTTTGTTTTGACCATTAATTTTATTTATTTGTTACCCTGGTTTTAGTAAATCGAAATTGTTTTTTTCCGTTTCAGCTCTTGTCAGCTCCATAGTTGAGTAGAGGTCTTATGCAAGTTTCATAGATGCGAGCTTTGCATCTTATGTCTTATGTCCATCTCAATGTTGGCCCATATAACATGTCGCATGCATACTGACACTGCGGCATTTGTCTGAATGTGCTGATTGACTTCATCATATAGATTACCGTACTATGGCATGTTTGCTCGCAGGTATTTAAAGACATTGGCTTGGACGATGGTATTAATGTCGATAGATAAATTTGCATCTGACACACATTTGGCTTTTTCCGTCAGTATCACCATGTTGTATGCAGCAGCTTCATTTTTGAATTCAAAAAGCATCCTTTAAATGTCGTCTTCTGATTCTGACACCGTTACTAAGTGGAAACCCTTCACCTTTGCTTTGACTTTGTATATTATTTAATTAAACAAAAATGACTCAACCCATCGTCCATGCCTAATACCCGTTAAGACTGGAACTTCATCGGTTAGTTGTTTATTTACTTTGATCTTAGTACAGCAGCGTAAGTTAAGTTGAAGAAGGTTCTGTTATTTCGGTAGTATATGTTTCTTCTTCAAAAAATTTATTATATCTGGAAACTTTATTCGGTTGAATACTTGTGTTAAATCTATGAAGCAGATAAAAGCCCTAGACTACAATACTCCCATTCTAGGGCTTTGTCGATGATGGATTTTATTTACTTACTAATGTGGTATCTATAAGACAGGATGTGCATGAAGTATTGAAATTTTTATATTACATTTCATTTATTAAAATCAGTTCCATAATTAATAGCTTTAGCATTTTTTTATTTCTCCAATCTCGTATTAGTATTTTCTTGTGGATTATTATTATGTAACATATTCGGAAATTCAAATTAAAGTTATGTAATTTTTCAACAGCATGATCTGACAGCGCTGTATTTGGTTTATTAAATGTAACAATTTAAATTTTTATGGAACTTTTACGTTGTTTCTTTACATTTTTATAAACCATAGCAAGTTGCTAAAATCTATGGTATTTCAAAACAACGCATCCCTCTTAGACCTATATTAGCTTTACATAACGGTTGACTAAAATTGTAGGAAACATAGAGCATGTGTGCGCTAGGCTGTAATGAATATACATTTTACCAAGAGAAAACAAAATGGTTGTTGCTTGTTGTACTAACTATTGTACTTGTTGCCTAGCTACCATTTCGGTTACTTCTATGGCAAATAGTACTTGAACGTTTCCAACTCATAAAATTGCCATGCTCCATGCAATTTTATGCAACCTGTATGAGACCTCTATGTAATCTCCAAACATTTTATACAAAATTTTGATACAAAACACAACAAGTAAATGTAGAATAAACAAAATTTGGATCTTTAAAACTAAAATTGATAAAATTAAACTTCCAAAACTAATAGTCTCCTTTCATTACGTGTGATTTTATTATATAGAAACTAGTATATAATCCTGTCTCCGCTAGGCGTACCTACTGCATGTGTGTTTACCATGATTTTTTCTTATAAAAGCCTACTTCTTCCATTATTACTAAATTTCTCTGTGGATAGGGCAATGGCAAATCTAGGTTAAGTAACGGGTGTAAAATTAATCCATGCGTACAGAAATTGATATCAAAGGAATTTAAGAAAGTAAACTTTAATGTAAATTTTTTCGTGCCGAAAGGTTGATTTTTAGGACGTACCTACGGATTTAAGATTCGTTTACGCGGCAGTTACTAATAACTTTTGATTATAATATGCCATTGCATAAAAAAAATTGTGTATACATGTTTGCAAAAACTACTTTTTACTAGCGCTGGAGCGAAAAGTAAAAATTGTGTTTCTGCAATGTCTTTAAAGTCTAAATTATTGTTATTATTCAGATACATTTGTTGATTTCAAACATCTACCTCTAAAATCCATATCTCCGAAACTCTCCCCATGACTTTTTCCCGGTTTTATTTTAAAATATAGTTTTGACCTTAAGGTGATAAGTGATCCCTTAAAAACCATATGTGACGGCTGAGTAAAAAAATGTTTGCACAACGACCCCTATTCCAATTCACCTTTTATAATTCAATCTGCATGTACTATTTTGCCAAATTTTTACTTTTCATATAAGACGGACTAACTCCTATACAAATTTTTAGTTTCTACGTCTTTTGGACGGAGTCGAAGAATAAAAAGCTGACTTTTTTTATGGAATACGGCTATTTGGAAATTCAGCTACGAACAAGTACCCACAATATGCCTTAAACTTACCAACTATAAAACTTTTTTGATATAAAACATTTTTTTCAATTTGCATTTATTGTACAAATTAACTTTGACAGCTAAAAACAGCAGTTAACTTTCAAATTCATTATCAAGGATAGCCATGATTATGTGACATAAATTATGTTCTATGCCCCGGATTGAAAATCACCCCATATATGTACGCTTTGATATTTTTCTTTGTCCAATTTATATGTGACAGTTTAGTATCGGCCTGTCTTTATCAGTTATTGTATTACTGTCAATGAAGTCAGTGTATCTTCTTATCAGAGATACGTAGATGATATCATAATTACAGCAGATTCACAAACAGTTAGTGCTATTTTTGACGTATTTTAATAATATACACCCTAGACTAAAATATGTAACCGAAAGAGGAAATAGCCAAAATTTAATACATTTTGTGGATTTAACAATCATTAAGAACCAAACGGTAAAAGACAGTAACTATAAAGATTATCAGCAAAACCTGTTATTTATATAAATTTTTATTCTGTGGCTACAATCAAATACAAAAAATATTAATAACTAATTTAGTTGGCAGAGCAATCAGAAATATTTCACAAACAAAATTTAAACCATGTTAGTAACAAATAATTACCATTTACAATTAATCAACAACACAAAAACTAATAGAATTTAAAAAAAATCTGTAAAGGGCTTTGCCTAGAACTCCCTCGTCAACATTGTGACACTAAATAATTTTAAAAATCAAATTAAGTTAGGAGTAGAAATATCTTCACGTTTCTAATAAATTAAATACAGTTTCAAATAAAAAAATGTATGCCGCTGGGGTTTGAACACGCGGCATCTGCAGAGCTCCCCTACATAGGGATCCTATCTGCGTCGATAAAGCCCACTACGCTACCAAGCCCCGTTCAGATAAGTCCGACGCGCGCCTCTCTTGAGCAGTACGCTGTTATTGTTGAAATGTTTTTACCGTTTTGTAACATTTTTCTCTATCGGTTGAGTCTTATTTTCGGTCAAATGTAAAGACTGACCTATGTGAAAGTTATTACCTCCTTCTATTTCAAAACTAACCCAAAAATAAACAAATTTTTTTAAATGTGCTCACCCTTTATATATTTGTATGAAATTGTACCGGTTTCATGGGAGGTAGATATATAACATCTATGCAAAATATCGTCTTCCTCCGACAAATAGTTTTTGAACTATACTGACAACAGACAGACAGACCTTGAAACGTGAAGATCTGAAGAAATCTCGGAAGGTGATTTTTTCGTGATTACAATACTTCCAACGTCTTTCAGACGAGGGAAGTAAAAAAACAAAAATGGAAAACAAATAACAACATAATAAACTTATAACCAAAGGAAATAAATTTAACAAAAAAATTATAACATCAAACCAATATTTCTAACTATTTCCTACATCCCAAATCATCAAAATTAAAATAAAAAGACTTAACAAATTTAGCTTTCAAATAGCATTTCAAAATTACAGTACAATAGACCTACAATTCGTTAATATATTTAAAGACAAAACAATGATAAACAATGAATCAAAGGCAATCTATCAAATAGGTAATAATTGGGAAGAAAAATATATAGGTCAAACTAAAGGAAAATCAAAAAAATTGAAAAATTAAAACAAAATTCAAAGTGCTACACCTAATAAAACAAATACAGCAAATAATCTACAAAAAAGACTACCTAATATTCGAAATGTTATAAATCAAAAACGCCCTGAACAATATAACTTACCCTCTAAAGGTACAGCAAACTAAACGACATTTTCAAAAAAATACAGTATAATTTTAATAAAACTCATATTCGCATTAACTTTAAAAACTGTAAACAATGAGAACAAACTGTGTGAAGTGAGAATTCCTAAAATAATTATTAAAAAACTGTTTTTAATGTGTAATTCATTAATTTTAACTTAAAAAAACTTATCAAAGAGCTTTTAGAACCGGCATATATGCATTTCAAATACTTCAAGCACATCCTGTCAATTTATTTAATTACAGATACCGCATAAATAATGTAATCATTTCTTGTGAGATTGAAGTGAGAAGAACAAAAACGCACTCCAACTTGAATTTTAATTTGCTAAAACCCGGTAATAACTAAATAATTAGTCTTCATTAAAAAATCCAAAAAATATATATTTAAGCTGCAGAATAGTATCCTCCATTACATTTAAACAAAAAAGGTGATACACATAGACCAGATTAAGGGACATTAACAATTAAAAAAAACAACCTAGAAAAAAAAGGTTCCTGCTACAAAAGTAACATGAAAAGTTAGTACATGTATAAAATCAAACTACGATTTCTTCTATTATATGTTTTATAGCAAATATGGGCCCAACAAATACATTTCATGGTGCCATAAAGGTGAAAAATTATATTTTACAAACAGTCTAAGCAATGTTTCAAGCAGGTTTTGGATTGCAAAATTTAGAAAATGTTAGTTTTTTTCAATTAAAAATCTAGATTTAGGTTCCCATACAAGTACTGTCATATCGCTTGAAATTTGTTTATATCAGCCTCAATAGGAACCTCGTATAAATACTGTAGCACTAAATATAGTTCCAGAGTAATTGGTAGATTTGTTAATGAAGCTTATATAACGAGTTTACAAGAATTTCAAAGTTGAATATATTTGGAAAATTCAGGCATCACCTGTCCTATGGATACAAGACAAAACATTTTGGAAGCGGGACATCATGTTTCAAATGTTGTTGCCTGTAATAACTCACAGCAAAATTTTCTGAGAAAAATTTGTTGAGAATAGAAAATTAGGTTCTACCCTAAGAACTAAGGGCTTTTATACGGAAAACGAACACCAAGTATATGTAGTTTTATTAATTCAAAACAGTTTCAGTTAGGGATGTTCCCCATATGACGCATCACTATAATACTGAGCTGACGTAAGGGAAACGCTCCAGGTAAAATGTCAAAAAAAGAACCATCTCCAGGAACCCGGCTGCAGAAGTCTTCATTGCCGGAAATGCCGGCCAGCCGGTTGAGCCGGAAATTTCCCGCGAGAAAACCCGGGCTATCTACGTGCATACAGGACGGCCAACTAGACGCAGCGCACCAATGGCAGGTGCCGGACCAAATCGGATAGCGCTATCATCTTCGGTATATAAACATACATTACCAAGTTGCTCATCGCAGTGACCTACGACTCGCTCCAGTGTTGTTATTGGTGGCTACTGATTGTGAACAGTTCTAATTGCGACATTTTGAGTTAGCCCAGGCCTACAGACGTCGGCTAAATTATCATTCATCAAAGCTGACATTTTGAGAAACATGCAGTTAGGTGAGTCTAAAATTTCTAAAATCAATCAGGCTTCTTGTATTGCAAGATAGATAAACCCAATCAGAATAGTTGATTTTGATCATAATCAATATTAATTATTAATAGCATTTTACTCACTTCTACAATCAAGCTCGTATGTTGCGTTTGAATTAATTATACCACATCACAGCAATTACAATAATTGTTTATTTTTCCATTGGTTTCTGATTGGCCAGATAACAGACTTTTTAGCATGGGTTTGTAGTAGCTTCCTGGAATTTAACATTGAGAGTTCCCTCCAAAATACCCGCTCGTGCGAAGGAGTTTACACCAATTAAATTTACAGCTGATAATGCTATCCTCCAGGACTTACGAATACGAATAATTCCATTAACTTTTCATGAATTTCCGTTGCGCAAATGTTTTGAATAAACACTTCGGAGAAGACTCCTGCTATTTAGAATAAGTGAATTTACTCCTATTTTAATTCTATTGAATTAGTAATTTAAAGATCATGTAACAGCGACATCTCCGTGAGGAGTGATAGAACACATTGGTCTAGTTCAATACAGAATATCTTTAAATCAGATTTCCACACTGGAAAAACATCTGACAATTTGATCTTGATCGTCCCACTTCTGCATTTCCCTTCTACGATTGCTCAAATTTCGAACATACAAATTTGCTCTCAATATTATACCTACTAAAAACTTCAATATAAGGTGGCGATACCGCTGTCTGTAAGTGCACGTGTGTGACAATTATTTTATTAAATATTCGATACCGATATTTATTTTAAAGCTTCAATCAGTTTTTATATATCTGTTATTAATATTATAGATGCTAGAAAATTGAATAGAAACCATTTTTTTCGAAACTGCTGGAAAATTCGTGTTACGATTTCAATTTGCTTCCAAACTGTATGAAACTGTATAGAAGAACATTTTATTATATTTTAAACAATTATTTACCTGTATACATAATACAAAACACAAATATAGCTAGTATTTACAACCAAGATAACTCTGAACGACAAAGGAAGACATTATCAAATTACAATGTAAAAATAAAGCCAAGAGCACATATAAAACATTTCAAGAGTTTAGATGAACAACACAAGCTATAATAATTGGATTATATAAATAGAATGGAAGAAATTAGACGCACAATAGGAACAGGGTGACATTAATAACGAAAAATAAAATTGAGAAACGTAGAGATGTTCGTACAAAGTTTGCTAAATATGTGTAGGCAAAAAATTTTGAAGAATCATTAAAAGTTAATAAAATTATTACTTCACGTTCGGTTTGGCAAACCACATTGGTAAAATAATTAATCACTATACTGCTGTCAGACCAATTGTGGGCAAATCGTGATCGACAGTAGTCTGCAGTAATTAAGCTCTCATAAATCACTGGTCTTTTTTCAACTGGAATTTGCCAACTAAAATATTAAATTTTAGTACCTAGTTTAACTTGTTTAAAAAGCCAAAAAATATTTCTTCTTTTTTTATTTTCAGCACATCATTAAGCATTAATCAAATTTGACAAACGCTTTGAATGGATCCCGAAAACCCGTTCTTTTTCATTAACATAATTTTAGACCAGAATGTATTTAAACAAACTAATTAGTCTCCACGTGCAGAGCACTAAGAAATGGTCCAGCAATGCTGAAAAGTCCAGGTTTGGGGATTTCAATTGTCAAGGACGGCTAGTTAGCATTGTTTTTGTGAAAACGCAGGTTTTTATAAATTACTGCGTTATTAATCCCGCAATTATACAAATTAGCTATTCGGCTGCCTATGACATTTGAAAAGCAATTAGGTGATTTGGACAGTCGTCATTGCTAAAATAGGTATACCTGGACGTTATCTAAATGGGGAGTTATAGAATTCCAATTTATATTGGAAGTTGCGGTAAGCATCTTTGTAGCTGCAAGTACAAGTAATATATAACATTTAGGGAAATTGTATAAATTCTACTAACTATCATAGTTTTTAATTTTCACACTTAAGGCTATCACGTTTAGTTATTATTATGTTACAATCACAATTACTTCCAATTACAGTAGATTGCAATTCACGACTCGTGATACTCGTAGCATAATGTGTCTTTTTTGCACTAAATGCATTTCTAATGGGAATGGAAACCCGAACTATCTTTCAAAGTTCTAATCTAGTTTCCTGTGATAGTAGTAGTTAATTAATTCAAATGTTTGTTTTAAACAAAGTTGTATCTATTAGTTATCAGCTGCAAACGCACAACTGCCGCAATATTGCACTTTTGTGTCAAAGTGCATTAACGTAGTATTATTAATTTTCCAGTCGAGGATTTTCTTATGTAATCTGACTGGCGCTCAAACATTGCATCCAATCCAGAAATATGGAAGTGAGAAATGTAATTCACAATTTCGAAAATAAAATAATAAATGTAGATCAAGTTTTACTATTTTTTAGTAAGAATTTTTTTTAATTGTATACACTATATTGATTGCTTTTTAACAATCGTATAATCTAAAATTATGACGTTTATCTAAGTAGAGCCCGAGAGCCGAAGATTTATCGCCTTTAATCAACAGTAATATCCCAAGTGCATTAAAATAGCCGATTAAATTTTGACGTTTTTTGTCAGAATGTTTTGCTAAGAAATTTGTCAAGTAAATTTGCCGCCCAACAAAAATCCCGAGTGCGTAGCACGAGGGATTTTGGGGCGGAAAATTTACGAGATATATTTCTTAAGAGCAAAACATTCTTGCAGAAAATCGTCAAAATTTATTCAGGCTAGTTTACATGCACGCGGGATGTTCGGCGTGATTATTTCCTGAATAAATAGATAAAAATCAGTTGGTGAAGCACTTTTAATGATCATGTTAAAAGTATGCACAAGCGACTAAATTTTGACACATATTTAACCGCGGTTAAATTTTGACGTTTGAATTTTTGTCATTATTAGACTGACAGAAACCATAGTGATTACGTATTATTATGGATATGAAGGAAATAATCATTGATAAATTTCATAATTTCAGCTTAAATGTTTTTTCGTAAACAATTTGCTTGAACCTAGTAATACATTTTTTTATATTCGTATAACTAGTCACACATTTGATACATTTTCTGTGAGTTTAAATTTTGCCGTCGTGCATCAATAAAACCAGTCTAGTAATTCGAAACTTGGTCAAAAAGCACTTCAGGATTTACAACTGTCAAATTGACAATTCACAATCTCACTAAAGTAGTTAGAAAAACCATTACCTTCTTTACGATTTTTCGTTAAAAAAGACCATGATCACTATGCAAACAAAATACAATTATACTAATTTGTAGACATGTTAAAACAGGAGAGGGTCCAATATCGCTACCGGTTCAACTATCAATTTCATTGAATAATCCTTGAGCTAAATAACAGTTCGCATTTTTTTATTTGTCTACAAACGTCAAAGTAACATATGATGGAAATAATAAAATGCTAAAGGATTAAAGTGTATATGATCCCATCACATAAACTTTGATCATAGCATCGAAGATAAGAAAAGTTTTATGTCATTTCTTGAGAATTCCAATCCTGCGAACAAATTATGGTTAGAAAACTGGCCACATTATGTAGTTATTTTTATAATACAGACATCTAAAAATATTGAAGGCCACGTGACCACGTAATGAAAGCCATCAATTTAACACCAGCACATCGAAGTAATTCAGAAGTCGCGTAGGGCAGTTGGGTAGACGTTAGGCTTGCATTAAGCAAGTCCTCAGTTCAAATCCCGCGGGGGCCGGAATTTACAGTTGGGCACCAAATTAACTGTCCTCTACTCAGAACCACAGACCTAAGAGATAGAGTAACAAGGTCAACACATCACCATGACATACACCTCACACAATAGTTGCTGCGCAAGCACAAAAGGCGCACTCCAACTTTGTATCCCGAATCCGGGGCAAGTTGAGCATTGTACCGCCAGATGCAAGTGCATAAAGCATCAGCCTCTACACCGCAAGGTAATATGAGGTTATCGAAAATACATACATACATCAAAGTAATAATTCAAAGCTACACCAGGAACGACAACACTCAAAACTCTTTTTTCGGTGCTTCCATGCAATATTAGCTCTTAAAGTGCCACACGGGTCGTTTTGAGACTACAGAGACAGTTTTTTGCTTTTCAGTTGTTTAATAATTTTTTTCTGAATTGTTTCAATTTATAAAAATTTTATTTTTGTTTTACTGCATCGGAAAGCTATCTATTTCCCTAAAGTCCCACTTTTTTATACTAGTAACTTTTATTTTTCGGTAGTAATAACCGTAGCAACAAAAACTAACAACCATTTCCATTCGAAATCAAAATAGACACCCCCATTTTGCGGTATGATCATAATCTCCTCAACTTTTCCCGACTTCCTCGATTATACTGTCATTTTATAATTACAAAAAACGCTTCCAAAGCAGTAGCACAACAAATATGTATGCAAATCGCACGACACCGTCTTACTTATGTGCCTCGCTCGCTGCGCTCGCTTGGCCATAAACTGCGGCTCATCCAACAAAAGTCGTTCATTTTGTACTTGTAAGATAATAGCTATTATTTGTTCCTTCACAAATTGTAACCCCACTGAGCAATTCTAACCTATTCTTTTTTTTAATTCAAAATTAGCAGGTAAGGTTCCATTGAGGCGTTTACGAAATCATTCATATTATAGACAATACGTGATTTAACGGCCGCTAAATCAGTTGTTTAGTAGCTTAGCCGCCGGTATATTATGTGCTCCGTGAATATTAACAAACGCGATGCATTATGGTTGAGTAAAGTTAAAAACTAACCGTTTGTACGTACACACACGATCATTGAAAATGAACAGGGTTGTGCAATACATCTTACACATTTGAAACAATGTGTTCAGAAGGCTACTATAATTTTCAAAAATTTAGTAGAACTGTTGATGTAAATAATATTTCTGGTCATGTATAGACCATTCAGAAAACATAAATGAACTACTGTAATCTTGGTTGTATAGCCCTGGTCATTTTCAATGATTCTTTGTGTACACCAATCTGCTTCTTTTTAGGTAGGTAAATATTTTTCGCCCATACTTTTATCTGCAAATATTATAAAAGGTTCATAATCTCTCTCTTACACAGGTAGGCTAACAAATGCTCTTTATTTAATAAATATGTACGGTTTCATAAAAATAAGTCAATATTTCTAAAATTGTGCATTCACGAAGATCAAATGGTCTTTAATATACGATCCATCCCCTACCGAAAGGCGACATTCTGTGGATGGCTGCAAGCGCACTTACTGCTAGAAAAATTACGGCGACGAGGAATCAAACTCGCGACCCTTGAAACAGTAGTTAGGATGCTTAACCACTGAGCCACCGATCCTGGTGCATTATTAAAATTAATTTTCCATTTGACACCTGATTTTAATCTGAATAGCATCTGTGACAGCTGAATCAAAACGTATGCTTGCAACTCTCTATACCATAGATGATTTTCAAAAAGCACTAGCACCTGCACCGTTGAAATAAATAGTTCACAGGGTACAATTTCAAAGATTGACTTAATATGTATTGATAAGCAACTGAAGGACTGACTGACTATGAGGCTAGATTTTAGAAATTGAATCATCCTTTATCTAATAGACTTGTCTGTCCGGGACGCTGTTTTGTCTGTCCGCGACGCTGTTTTGTCTGTCCGGGACGCGCTGTTTCAGCAGCCAAACCGTAAGAGATAGAGAAAAAAGTTATATGTTTCGAATGGTGATGTCAGGTCAGGAACCGAATTTCAGTCACGTGACACTTCCGGTTTTCGAGAAATCACGTGATTTCCGTCCGTCCGGGACGCTGTTTCAGCAGCCAAACCGTAAGAGATAGAGAAAAAAGTTATATGTTTCGAATGGTGATGTCAGGTCAGGAACCGAATTTCAGTCACGTGACACTTCCGGTTTTCGAGAAATCACGTGATTTCCGTCCGTCCGGGACGCTGTTTCAGCAGCCAAACCGTAAGAGATAGAGAAAAAAGTTATGAAAGTTATATGTTTGGAATGGTCATGTCAGGTCAGGAACCGAATTTCAGTCACGTGACACTTCCGGTTTTCGAGAAATCACGTTTTCATTTAATACGCGTTCTAGTTGAAAAACGGTCTTTTTTGTTTTATTAAATGAGACATTTGTCTCACTGGTTGCTAGTTATTACATAATATTTTTAAATTATCAAAAGCCAATACTTGATTTACTAAACAATGAGCTCGATTTAACAAAGAATTTTGGTTTTTGGACCTTGCTCTTCCCATTCGCCGTCCTCTAGGCCTTTTTTCTACATTTCTTCGCCCACTTTATCTCTATAGGACCTTCCTTTTTTTTTCGCCCTGTTAGCCTCCATTCAGTGACAGTCCTTATTTATTTATTCTGGTCTGTTCTTCAAATATGCACATACCACATTACCAGGGTAACACTGCAAATGCCATGTTTCTAAACACAAATAAGATTTATTTTTATTTCATAGGTACTTTTCAATGTTTTGGGAGTTGATTGTAGGTTAGTTTTGTGTTTACCTGAAAATGAATTTGATTAGGGAACATTTTACGGCTATGATTGTTTATGATCTTATAACTTCATTAACGCCCAAAGAGCGTGAAGATTGGCAGATCAACAGTTAGATGTCAGCAAATTATGTTGTCGATGGATTCTACTACACCTGACTCCCTATCATAAAGAACATCGAATGGTGCTAAGAAGCGCCTGAAGGGTTCTAGGCGGCACTTCGAATTCGGTTTGGAATATCGTAACAGGTAATAAATCTTGCATCAGTTGTTATGATTCTGAAACTAAACGTTAATCGGTTCAATGGGTTTTT